>JAAGKR010000823.1:0-14375 GCA_011419295.1 Clarias macrocephalus
GGTAAAAGAAATTGGTATAATTAAACCTTCAATTTCATTTTATCCCGCTGTGTTAAATCTAACAAAAAATACACAGAGGATTCCACAGTGTCTACTTTTATTTTTAAACTGGAAATGTGTCTTTGAATGAAAAACAGGAAAAAGGAGAAAAAAAAACCTACAGGATGTGTTTAGTATATTAAACATTTAATATTTCTAGTTCATGGTTTAATTTAGGCACATTTGTGATATTAGAATATTATCTCCTTGGAACAAAAGGTCAAGGTGTTCCTCGAGTCTTATCATTTCCCATGAAGCATGTGGTTCATACGATGCTCTGTTTGATTTGATCTAACGTGGTGTAGAACCCAGCATGTGTTTATGTGAAGGAGGACTCACGAGACAGGCGCATTTTGCTAGAGCTTTGGGTTTCTTTTGTTCTCTTCTTTTTTCTGATGCAACGCCAGCTCTTTTCATCCTGCGTTTCTTAACCTTAAAGACAAAAAGAACAACAACAAAAAAAGACTCAGAAGATTGCAGCTTGTCTAATGTACAAGTTCAAGATCAAATTCAAGTTCATGTGTGTGCCTGTGTGTCGTGTCGTGTCGTGTCTCCTCCACCAGCTTTATCGTTCTCTCTGGTTCAAGAAACACACATGCCGTATATAAGCTGTTGGTAAGGACGTGTAGGTCCGACCTGCATTCTCTCCTCATTCACAGCCAACACTCGGGCACTAACATTTAATAACACATCTGGTTTCACACAAGCCTGTAGAGACCATGCTCGAGAGTGCACACCGACCATTACAGGAGCCGCAGGACACTCTGAAATGTATATACAGTTGAGTTCTAATGTTCTTGTATGTGCATCTTAAGACTTCATGTAGAAACTACATTTTCTGTGTTAAGTGAATTAGGGTATCTATAAGAGGTGTTCAAGTCAAACCAGGATTTGTGATGAACTTTCTTGTGAATGAAGGCATGGAAAAAAAAAGTATATAAAAAAAATTGTTGGAAAGGGGGGGGGGGGGAGGCAGGGAAATTTCTGAGTTTGAAACTTGGAGTTTAAGATCAAACTTTACCCAGAATGACCAATGCTGTAATTGAGTCTGTTTTTTACTTGTAATCATTAGTTTTTTTCTTAAAACGTATAATTTTTTTATTTTGTTTTGTTTACTAGAAAAGTTCAATAGTTTAATTTCTTTCTAGAAAAGCTAGATTTTTTTTTCAAAAAATCTTTGAGCTTTTTTTTTTAACTAGAAAATGTAACAATTTTGTTTACGAGAAAAAATTTTGTTTTTTTTCTAGAAAATGTAATGTACTTATTTTCTATTTTTTTTTTTGTAATTTTGAGTTTTAGACACCTAAATTCCCTATATATATATATATATATATATATATATTTTTTTTTTTTTTTATCCCATATTGGCCCTAATACTCCATTGTAACTTAAAGCACAGTACGGTGCCGAACTTGTCGTCAACCCGCAGAAGAGATGCATCTGTCTGTAGGAACTGAACACACAGTCGTTCTCCAGCACCGCTTGCACGTTACAGAAACTCAGCTAGGATTTAGTTATTGTCACACGCATTAGTGCAGCAAGGCTTTATATAGAGAAGTAAAGGTGGTTTTAACTCTCATAACTGTGTTCTGTTATTCTGCACAAAGTCCCAGTTTGACTCCACATTTACTTTTATTACCATAAAATGTTATTTCGAAATAACCAGACAGATTTATTTCATCATCATACAGCTATTATATGCTGTATGAGATTTTCAGTGAGTCAGATTCTTTTTCCTACAGTACATTTTGTTAGCGTTTGGTGTTAGCCTTGTAGCCCTTAAAGCCAAGACATGTTTTGCCATTTTTTTTTGCATTAATATGTTTAAATAAACGTATACAGGGCTCAGGATTGTGCTCAGGAGGTACAGTATGCTTTTTTTCAGCACAACCAAGGAAATATGATGAACTGAATTTAATTTCAGTTTAACCAACTGTATAAAAATGTAAATTTATGAGCAATAAGCAAAGAAATAGCACACCTACACATTGCCATGTGTTTTTATGGATGTTTTTTGGTTTCTGTTGTTTCTATGACATAATAATAATAATAATAATAATAATAATAATAATAATAATAATAATAATAATAATAATAATATGAGCATTTTTACGGCATCATGCCTGTATTCCTATAGTATCAAAATGTATCTGTTTTAAAACTAATGATAACTTTGGTTCTACATGACATATCAGAAAACCCAAGTGCACAGTTTGAAGCCTCACCCCATTAACACAGTCATGTTTAGTTTTGGTTTTAAATCGGTCATTGACCAGAGCTGTGTTACATGCTTGGCTTTGTGCCATTCAAGTTTTAGAGGTTAATTGCTCGAACTTGAATCAAACACTTTAAGTAGCTTTCCACAAGTTTCTCAAAATCCTTCACTGTAATTTCTTTTGGCCCATGACTCCTAACAGCACTGCTGTAAATCATTTAGGTTTGTGAGCCTCACTCGCTCAGACACTCGCTCAGTTGTGTCCACAAATCTTCCGTGGGATTTAGGTCAGGGTTTTGTCCTTCACCCATTCTAGCTAGGTATGCTTAGGATCATTGTTCTGCAAGAACACCCGCTTCTGGTCATAACTTTGTGGAATAAAAAGGATGAGGCTTTTAATCTGAAGAACACCATCCCAGCTGTGAACACGGGTGTGGCAGTATATAGTATTTTGGTGGTGTTTTGCTGCAGCTCTGCCTTTTCCAGTAAAAAAACAAAACAGAAAAAACATAGACTATGATGTTGCCACCTCCAAGCGTTATAGTTGTGATGGGGTTCTTCAGTTTAAAAGCCTCATCTGTGCATGTTTCTGTGCAAAAGTGGGCATAACTTGGTCTATTATATGACATCCTGGTCGTTCAAATTGCACGTTTGCACAGATAGATGAGGTTAGAAGAAGGTTGAAACTAGCATTGAAAAACACATGAGGAAACCATCAACTGGACCAAGTAGATTTTCAAAGAGGATTTGGAAATTTGGCATATTCAACGAATATGTCCAATAACAATACAGGTAGTCCCTGACTTACGAACGAGTTACGTTCCAGGAGCACGTTCGTAAGTCAGATTTGTTCTCAAGTCCGAAAAGTGAGTCTTATACGCCTTTGAAACAAATATACACTGTGAAGCGTACCAATCCACTTGGCTAAATCCCCTTTCCCCACACCGCCAGCAAAAACCGTAACCACGCCTAAGAAAACCAATACCACAGTGAAATGTAACAGTGTTGTCTCTGAGCCTTTAAATCGCGAGGGGAATCCTGGGCACCATTCTGTCTCGGACTGTGAACTGTCTTGTTGAAGATTTTTCCAAAATTAGGATTATTCTCCATCAGGACAGCTTTACAGGACAGACATTTTCTATCATCACGCTCTCGGACTGATTCATTGAAACCGGCGAGGCCGACTCATTTCTCCCGCACACACTCCCACTGCCACTCCCACACGCGCACACATACAATATACCGGACTTTAGACATTTAATACATTCACTTACACACTGAAAAGATTGTGTATAATTGTAAATATTGGTATCTGGTGCACTGCAGTGTGTACAATACAGTACACGTGAGCTACTTTTGCAATTTGTTCGCATCTATGAATGTTCGCAGAACCGCGCTCTGTTCGTATGTAAAACTTTATTACGCTTCGTGAAAAAATAAAATCTCTGAATCGAATTACATTCAACGTTACCTTCGATAATGACCTTCGATATTACCGATTCAGCCCTCATATATTTTTATCTGACCAGATGTACTATTCTGTGTTTCCAAATTCCCCATTTAAGTGAGCGTGAGAGTGTCCCTCGTGTCCCTGGTGTGCCTCGCCTCGTGCCCAGAGTCCCCAGAGAGTCCACCAGGCTTCCTGCGACCCTGTACAGGTTAAGCGTTATGGAGAATAAGTGAGTTCGAGAAGGTCCTGAGAAAAGAGGCAAGATCTTCATTCTGGTAAAAAGCTACAAACTTCAGTCAGGCTGTTTCATGCTGCTTTTGGAGATCTTTTCCGGCTTCAGCATCAAACGGATGTCACTAATACTGATTGTTGACATTCTCTATGATATTAGCTGTTCGCTGAGATGACACTGAGATTTGCTTACAGTAAATTAAACTCATTAAACATGATGATTTACAGCTATAAGTGTCTTTCTCCTCTGGTTTGCTGTGCGAACTACGCTGTGCTTTGGAAACCTCTAAATAGAACGTGGATATTGATCGGCCCCAAATGCCTGCTTTAATATTAATGCAGAGATAAATAAATAAAAATAGTTGTTTATTATACTGCCTGGTTATGATTTGCATTTCAATGGTTTGTATTTTTGGATGTTTTTTTATTTTATTTTTTATTTAAGGGGTTTCTTTAAATGTGTGCTAAACTACTGTATATCCTCTTAACGCGCTGTCTATTCACTTTATTATCTCTATGGTATTAAATATAAAATAATATGACGACTCCTGATGGAGCAATATTTGATTGGCGTTTTTTTCTACAAGGGCAGATCATAGTTTCGGATGCAGAGACGACATCTGACATCTGCATTAATAATACATGCAGCAATGATCTGTTTTGTGGTATTTACTAAAAGTTATGGCATAATCGATTACACAATATTAGTGTCCATTTGTTCATTGTGCTTGTTAAAGCAATTTTGATCCTAATTTGAACAGCTACAAACACAGATTGGTGTGTGTGTGTGTGTGTGTGTGGTTTGGCTCTGGCATTTAATAGAATTGGCATCAGTCTGCACCGAACATCTGGTCTATGAATCTAGTGTGGAGGTGAACCTTTTTCCAATTTTCTTTCCGTAATTTTATTCGCGCCTGTCACAACAGTTTCATACATAGTCATTTAAGTGTCTACGGTAAACATACAGCAGGACTTTGAGTGTATGGAGTAAGCAGGCATGCAGTGTACGGTATGTAAATGTCAGCATTTAAAGATAAATTACATGCAATCGTACATGTTTGAAAGTCAGACAAGCAGCGAATTAAAGCAAAGTAATGTTTGCTTAGGCTGTAAGGCATGTTGAGCTGGCAATGTCTGGATCACTTGTCACTTGGTGCGCAAAGTTCCTGCTTATCATATAGTACATGTTCTATGATGAAACATTTTTATCCTAATGGGAGCGGAACTGTTTGAAAAGAATGAAAATATAAAACATATCGAACCTGCTGTAACTGAACATCTAAACGCACTAACTAGGAGAATGTAGACTGTGTTTAGAATATGAGAGTGTTCTAGTACTGATACTAGAGCTAATACTGGATTATATATATTATTTATTATCTATAGATTATCTATAGATTTTTTTTTTATACTCTTAGTCCCGTGCCATCAGGGAAGAAGGAAAAACTCCATACATTCAGGTGGTCATGTGACTTCATTTTATTTCCCCATAACGTTGCTGAGTCTCGACCTGAGCGACTGAAGCAACCCCAGATCATAACCCCGCCTCCAGAGGCTTGTACAGTGGACGCTATGCATGATGGGAGCATCGCTTCATGCGCTTCCTTTCTCACCCTGACACGCCCATCACTCTGGAATAGGCTCAATCTGGACTCATCAGGTCACATGACCTTATTCCAATTTATGCTTTCTAGTAAACTGAAGTGTTCTCACCACACTGAGGGTGTGGAACTGTCTGTGCCGCTTTATCCTGTATACAAGGTTGATGGGGGCCTGGAGCCTATCACAAGAGACTTTGGTCATGAGGCGGGGTTCACCCTGGTGGGCACACTCACACACTACAGACTCATTCAAGCACTATGGGCAATTTGAGAACGCTAATTAGCCTAACCTGCATGTCTTTGGACTGTGGTCTCCACCAAGTACGGGGAGAACATGCAAACTCCCTGCACACAGACCCTGAGCCGGGAATCGAACCCGGACCCTGGAGGTGCGAGGCCACAGTGCTAAACGCTGCAGTGATTTCAATTCCTGGTATTTTATGATGCGACTTCAACAAGCGTTTAAGTGATCTCCAACCAGATTTCATCCATCCATATTGTAATAATACCATAAAAATGTCTGCAACCTCCTTAGCTTTTTTCATTGTTTGATCCAGCCTTATTTGAAACCGTGACTTTTTTTTTTCTCACATGATGTGTTACACTGCATTTTTAAACGTTTTTATTTAACACCGATCCACTGAAAGAAAGAACCTGCTCATTGCTTATAAAAGATATTCAAGTGCCATGTGCTACTATGCATGCGTCAGACACTGAAAGGCAGCGTGACACACCCACAGTATGGTGTTTGTCTCCAGTCTCTATGCAGTGCTTCCTGATGTATACTGATGAGGCTGTCAGTGCGGAGCCGCGCGTGGTAATCTGGTTGCGCTCGTTTAAAGCGTCACTGCTTTAGCTCAGGAGCAGCAGGACTAATATCATCAGCTAGCATCGCTATGCATCTCTTTTAATGCCATTAGCCTCGAATGAGGAGATAGAGGCAGGTGCTCAGTTCATTAGCGCTTACTATCAGTCAGCCTCTGTTTAAGATCACACAGGGTGAGCCTGGCCATGCATGCAGGCTTGAGAGAGAGAGATGGAAATGGTCATAAAAGACAGGCAGAGTAGAGATTGAAGTACTTTTTAGCTGTAATGCCAAAAAGCATAATAGTTTTAATGCAGTAGGTCGTTTTTTTTTTTTAAGCTTAGAGATACGGAGGATGTGAGATGAAAATAGGTGCAGACCAAGGTGAACTTCTTTTGTTCCTTAGCAAGACCAATAATTAACTTTAATTTTTTTTTATATATTTCATAATAATATCTTAAATGAGTTTAAAATGTAGGCTAAATTATATTTTATTACAGGAAAATACATTAATAGTAAGGCACTATGTCAGGTCAGATTCTTTTTTATTTATCACAGCATTGTTGCGCTCTCTATTATGGTTGATCGTAACACTGTAAGACTGAAGCACTGACTATAATATCAGCTGCAAGGCAAATCTTAGGCTTACAGTAAGACGCTTGTTGTAATACATTAATGCATACTTTGCAGAGATGTGTATGGTTGATGCTAAAGAGGCTACAACTAAACAGAATTATAAAGCAGAGTTGTTGAACCAATTGTGCAGCCTTGACCTGCTGAAGATGTTCCCCAGCCATGGGAAGTCTTCGAGACTGCAGATGTCTTTGCCCTTTCTGGTTCCATAGTAATATTGCATTGTTTGTTTGTTTGAATAACATCCTGTACACAGATCAGTCGTAACATCATGACCACTGACGGCTGAATCCGTTGATCACCAACTACTCTGCAGTAAACTGGTCAAAGGATCATGGGCACCCGAGACCAAAGGCCAGCACATCTGGTCTGATCCAACAGAAAAGCCAAAAAAGGTCAATGCTGGCCACGAAAAAAGTTATTTACTACAAATGACTAATTCCTGCTTTAAAATTGTAATTCGTTTACATTACTGATTATTACAACCTGTAGTCACTCCTCGCTCACTCCGTAGGCTCCCTACGTAGGTGCCCCCCCTTCTGCAGGTGCACGAAGGGGCGAGGCCGCCAGGTCGGGCCGCTGGCGATAATGAATGTTAACGAAGCTTGGGCTTTCTCCGCGATAAAAATCCTCAGCTTTTTCCCCTTCCTCCCTACTTTAACTCTCTCCTTCCCCGTTTTTAAAAATAAAATTCCCCCCTTTTCCCGTAAGACCTCGCCTCGTGTCCTTGTGTCTGTGGTGCCACCCAGGCAAAAAGAGTGAACATCAAGTGTAAAACTACAAAGCTCTCAGGCGATTGATTAAAATCTTTCTTTCTTTCTTTTGGTGCTTATGGTTATATCGATGCATTCATACTAGCTTCAACAGCACACACCAGGGCAACCAGTTTCCTGCTCAGGCCATAAATTTGGAGTTAATACAACATCACATCATCATGTTGTTTTATATGATAACAGAAAATAAATACTCACAATATAAAATATAACACAAAAGGAACACAATTTGCACTTAGTAAACATTTCTGGAGTGTAAGTGGAATAAACCTGGATTGGGAAGAAAAAAACTTTACTTTGTGTAACACCACACGCCACTCTGTCGATTATTTTCAATCAGTGTATGGAGCCAAGGTCATACTGTATCACTGGCAAACATGTCTAGTGCTGTAAATCCATAACGATATTCATAAAACTGGTAAGATAGGGTCTGCCGTCTTTTTCCCACGCTGTCACTCTTCCCCATGTGCTCATGTTTTCCCTAGCCCGTCATGGGTATTTCCCACGGCAACGTTTCCGTCCCGTCTGCACACCAGTTTCTCATTTCCTAGTGATTACTCCAGCATTTAAGCACACGCTGTGCGGGGCTTAAACTGCTGGATTATTGGTGTTTCATACCTCTATTTTCTTGAGTTTTCTTTTTTTATGATCACATTGCCAAGTTTGCTTTGTTTTTTCGTTTCTCACTTTCTGCCTCTCGTTTCGGATTTGTTTGCCCTTTGCTCGCTATTTGATCTTCCGGTTTTGACTTCGCACTTTGTTATTGCCCATTATTGGCCCCAAAGGCATCAAGATGGAACCCACCAAGCTCCAAGCCGTCAAAAGCTGTCCCACTCCCACATCACAACAGGAACTCCAGAGATTCCTGGGCTTTGCCAACTTTAACCGCCGCTTCATCTATAGCAGCCCCTTAACGACTCTCACCTCTTCCAAGAACCACTTTCACTAGTACCTGAAGGCCGAGAGGGCCTTGACTGATCTCAAGAGACTATTCACGTCCGCCCTCATCCTTACCATTCCGGACCCGTAACGACTCCAGCATGGCGGTAGGGGACGTGCTGTCCCAGAGAGCCTCACATGATAACAAGCTGCTCCCCTGTTCCTTCTTATCATACCAACTCCCGCTAAAAGGAACTATGGCATCGGTGAATGCGAGCTCCTAGCCATTAAGTTAGCTCTGGTGGATTGGAGACACTGGATACAGGGGACGGAGGTTCCCTTCCTGGTCTGGACCGATCATAAGAACTTTGAATACCTACGGAGTGCCAAGAGGCTCAACAACCGACATGCTCAATGGTCCCTGTTCTTAAATTTAAGTTCACCCTTCCCTATTGCCCATGATCCAAGAACTCCAAGTCAGATGCTCTCTTGAGACAATTTATGGCCACTCATGACATATGACACCACAGAACTCGACATTGAGACCAAGGTTAAGCAAGCCCTGACCCACGAGCCTGGGCCTAGTAACGTTCCCCCCTAAACGCCTCTTTCTTCCTCTCTCCCTGCGTCCCCAGATCCTGGAATAGGCCCACAGCTCTAAATCCTGCTGCGACCCGCACCCTGGTGCAAACCCAGCAGCGTTTTTGGTGGCCCACACTTAAGGAGGACTTCTTTGTGGTGTCTGTGTGTGGTCCAAACCAACACACCAACAGGGCCCCAGCAGGCCTCCTCAGGCCTCTCCCTATTCCACACCGCCCATGGTCCAACATCACCTTGGACTTCATCACAGGGTTACCCGCGTCTAACGGCCACACCTGCATCATGGTGCTGGTGGATAGGTTTTTTCGAAAGCCCGTCCACTTTGTTCCTCTGCCAAGACTGCCATCCCCCAAGAGGACCGCCAAACGTATGATCAACCATGTCTTCAAGCTTCATGGCCTCCCAAAAGACATTGTCTCAGATCGGGGTCCACAATCCATCCTGGTTGCAAGCAAGGAAGACACAATTGCGCGTCAGCAAAAGGTACAAGAAACAAGCAGACTGTACAGAGCAGGCAGTACAGAGTGGGGCAGAGAGTCATGCTCTCCACCCGAGATATTCACTTAAAGGCCGTCTCTCGTAAACTCTCTCCCCAATACATTGGACACCAATGTCATTCACCGTCATCAAGATCGTCAACCCATACGCCGTCAAGCTCCTGCTCCCCTCTATTATGCGGCTAGTCATAACCCAGTTACGCCGTCTCGCCTCAGTTATGCCCATTGTTCGACTTACTCTTTGATCTTCTGGTTTTGAACTTGTGCTTCCTCTTCTGGTTTTTGGCTACTCGTCTAACGTTTCCGGATTTAACACCCTGCTCTTTGATCTCCCGCTTATTGAAACTCCACGCTGCCTTTTTGACTAAGACTTCCGCTTTCCGTTTTTGCTGACTGATTTTTCGGTTTCCCGTTGCTTCAGCACCTCAACCAAGCCTGCCGTCATTTTCCCACATTTGGATCCATCTCGCTCCGCGCCACCTCATGACATAGGGTCAAATGCAGAAGGAACAAAAAAACACTTCATGGGCAATTTATAACAACACTTGCCTCAGTTCTTCATGATATTGATTTCACAAGTTGTTGGAAACATTCCTTTGTGACTCCGGTCCATGTTGACATGATTATATTATTAATTTATTAATTTATTTATTTATTAATGTATGTATGTATGTATGTATGTATGTATGTATGTATGTATGTATGTATGTATTAGCTCTCCTGTTCCTGTACTACATCCCAAATGTGCTGTTTTTGTTTTTGCACTGTAATTGCACTTAAGTTTGTTTCTTATTACTATAATTGGGTTACACCCCACTGCATTACCACATTACATGCTTACACTGGAGTCTTTTAATTTACTGTATTCCCCTTTGATTTTATTTATTATTGTAAAGTACATGTAGTATACTATTAACTTATGGTGCTATTGGTATTTGTGTAACTGTTATAACATGTGTGGCCATAAAGGGATGCACATGGTAAGCCACCATGTTAACTGGGTGGTAATATATACCACAAAAACATTTCCCACACTAGAACACCATCACCAACCGGCCTGGATTCTCGACACAAATCAGATCATGTTGGATTAATTCTGTTGATGCCAATTTCTGACCGTCCCGTGTTCCTTAGATGGCAGAAAATGAGATTGATTCAAACAGAAATCATTGTTTAAATCATCAATTGTCCAGTTTCCAACGTGCCCATGGTATTGTCTAGTTCTTGGGTAACAGGAGAGGAACCCAATTTGATCTTCTGCTCATGCAGACCATCTGACTCGAGGTCCGAGATCATTCTGAGATGCTTTTCTGTCTTACACGTTTGTACGGCGTGATCAGTTGTGTTACTGGTCAAGCTCGGCTTTTCCCCTCTGCCCTCTGTCATCAGAGTAAAAGATATTTCCACTCTCTTAATGGATGTTTTTTTTTTTTCTTGTTTTCTAATGACATCATTTTAATGTTAACTTTAAGGGCTTATGTACTTGACAGTCCAAGGAGAGAGAAGAACACTCGAATTGAAATACTGAAACTGGCTCAGTCTGGCACAGAAGAGAGATTCCTCATTTTGATGTTTGATATCAACAATGAATGTTCTGTATTTGCACAGTTTGATGCATTACGTTCCTAACATGCGATTGGCTGTTTGGATATTTGCATAAATGAGCGCATGTATGTTTCTAATAAAGGGTATTTCTAATAAAGTGCTGGTTACTGTACAGTATATTACTACGGTAGCCAACTATGGCTGAAAAATCACTTGGGTATTATTGTAGGTTTCCCCTGTGCCACTGGGGTGATTTTGGTCCTTCGAGGTGCGGCTCTGCAGGGCTTCTGTGGTGTCTGGCACATGGACATCCTTTGGGTGATGTTGGTTGCAGGTCGGGGGTGAATTTGCAGACTTGTTTTTCCAGCGCATCCCGTGGGTGCTTGATTGTGCTGGAATTTGGAGGTGAGGTCGGCAGGCTTGGGCTCTCTGCCTGCTGGGCCTCGTATGTGTTGGGCTGCGGTGCTCTGGGTATTCTGGTGCGTTTCTATCTTAAACAGCATCGATTTATAAATTTTTTTTTTTTTGGACATTTGTGGTGCATTGGCTTTTCTGAGGAATCGGACCGGACGGGCTAGACTTTGGTCTCCGTGGGCATGGATGAGCCCTTGGGTGGTCATGATCCTGTCACCAGTTTACTGCTATGTAATTGATAATCAATGTTTTTCAGTTCACCTGACAGTGGTGTTGATGTTAAGGCTGATCGGGTTCACACACACACACACTCACACACAAACACACACACACACACACACACACACACACACACACACACACACACACACACACACACACACACACACACACACACACACACACACACACACACACACACACACACACACACACAATGTCTGAATGGTGGACAGACTTAAGCAGACCCGATAACAGAATAGAACTGGACCGAAATTAGATGAATCAAGCTCTAATTTAAGAAGAAAAAAAAAGTAATTAAAAGTGGAGGGAGAATCTTTATTCACAAACTTTTGAGTTTAGATGCTGTTAGAGACACAGTAGGATGGCACGCTTTCAAATAATTACCAAACAGCAGGACAAATTGTTCTTGAAGCTGAGCCTGCACTTCGGGGATGTCCTCACTTAGTGTGTGTGTGTGTGTGTGTGTGTGTAGGTGTGTGTGTGTGTGTGTGTGTGCTTATGCAAGAGATTGATGCTTTATATTTCTAACTGTAGCTTATTTATCTATGCAATGAGCCTGCATGCAAATCTAAAGCTCGAATAATACCCACTCTCAGAAAAAAGAAAAAAATGCACAAGTGAGTAATCAGACAAGGATGTTTCTCTTCCTCTCATCTCGCTCCTCCTCCCGTTTCTTCGACGCTTGTTCATACTTCGGTCATTACGAGATGTGGATGCAATTATACGCAACAAGGCGTTCAACAAGTGAGCAAAAAGAGCAGCACACTCGCCTCCTAATCTCCGGCTCGGCTGAGATCTGCTGCCACAGCAAGTGACATGAAGTACAGGAAGAAAAAAATGCTTTCTGTGTATCTCATTACTTTGTCATTTCCAGAGAATGGAGGAAAAGTCAGCTTTATTGCATGACCGAGTTTATAATACCTGTACGTATCGCACATTGGTTTCTGGCCACGTCTTCCAGCTGGGCTCCTGTAGCGTCTTTATTTAATTCTGTTGAATCCAAACTCAATTAAAAATCACATCAATGACTACAGAAAATTTTTCATTTTTCATCATAGAAAGACAAACCATATAATGCTTCCGTTTCCTCCACGGCGCTTTTTGTTTGCTTCATTGTTTTGTTGGAGATGAAAAATCCCGTCACACTGACAAATTCATTGCAGCATTTTCCTCTCGAAATCGTCTCCGCTATAGAGAAAAACCAAATAGGAAAAATAATAATCGTACGAACGGAAAAGTAAAACGTTCCAGACAATGAATGCTGCTTCACAACAGAAAAATATACCGAAGCCTTATAATTACAGAAATATCCCTGGCTCAGAGGCAGCCCTGTGTATTGCTAGCATATGGGTAAGTGAATTGTCTGGGGCTATGGTTTGGATCAATGTTAGAAAATTAACTTGAAAATAAATGACTGTGTGTACACAGTGTGTTTGATTAACTGCTTATTTGGAGTGCCTGGAAAAGTCAGGGGACTTCATTTGCTTATAGAGCTTGTCTCTTTATTTCGATAGGGGTTTTGTGTGTGTGTGTGTGTGTGTGTGTGTGTGTGTGTGTGTGTGTGTGTGAGTGAGAGTGTGTGCGTCAACTTCGGAGGTCGAGGCCACCGTGCCCTTATATACACTGTATATATATATATAGTGCACCTCGCACCTCCAAGGTTATACAGTACAGAGCAAAAGTTTGTACACCCCTTCTCATTCAGCGAGTTTTCTTTCTTGTGTTCTTTCTTGTGTTCTTTAGCCCAAACGCGTCTCTTCTGCTTGTTGCCTGTCCTTAGCAGTGGTTTCCTAGCAGATCTTCTACCATGAAGGCCTGATTCACACAGTCTCCTCTTAACAGTTGTTCTAGAGACGTGTCTGCTGCTAGAACTCTGTGTGCCATTGACCTGCTCTCTGATCTGAGCTGCTGTTAACCTGCGATTTCTGAGGCTGGTGACTCGGATGAACTTATCCTCCGCAGCAGAGGCGACTCTCGGTCTTCCTTTCCTGGGCCGGTCCGCATGTGAGCCAGTTTCTTTGTAGCGCTTGAGGCTTTTTGTCACTGCACTTGGGGACACTTTCAAAGTTTTCCCAATTTTTCCGACTGACTGACCTTCATTTCTTAAAGTAATGATGCCGCTCGTTTTTCTTCACTTAGCTGCTTTTTTCTTGCCATAATACAAATTCAACCTCTTTGAATGAGAAGGTGTGTCCAAACTTTTGGTCTGTACTGTATATAATTTAGTATTACTTACCCACCTTGATGGTGTCCCAGCACTAGTGAGACACTGGGATAAGTGCATTGGGATTATATAGAGACATAAAGGGAGTTTTTACTCTCATAACTGTGTTCTGTTATTCTGTACAATCAAAAGTCCCAGTTTGAGTTGAACGCTCTTGGGATACCTGAGTACCCAGAGGAAACCCACAAAATATGCACAAGCATGCACAAAACATACAACCCCCCCC
>JAAGKR010000823.1:21308-41860 GCA_011419295.1 Clarias macrocephalus
GTTGAGTATCTCACTAGTACATCAGTATCATCTGACTGATAATACTTACTTAGTAACCTATTAACCCCGTGTGTAAGGACCTATCCAACGATGACGTGAATCAACGGTGAGAAGTAGAAAAAGTCGATCGGATAAAGATGAAGTTTTGTCTTAAAACGACTCCAGCGTGTTAAAATTCACTTATACCACGTCAGCGCTGTTATTTCAGCCAAAGTGTTTGACGCGACACAGTTTGACGCATGTGCAGTTCGCTGTCAAAACCTGTAGTTCATAATCTGGAACAAAACTGCTCATAACCTCACTTCTACTAGACATTTAGATTTCAGGTTTAATTTCAGGCAAATGCCAAAGTCCTGCCAAAAGCTTCACTGAGTTCTGTCTAGCCAGACAGACAGACAGCATTTTTGTTTTTCTGTTTCGGGTCCTTAAATGTATGAAACATAAATATATCATTGAAAGAGCGAGTTCTGACCGATGTGCAGACAAAACCATTCTTTTATTCACGTATATTTATATTTATCCAGATTGGACAGTTCCAAACCCAATGCCAGTAATTTCAAATCTCCTTAGCTGTTTTCTTTTCCTGATGCAAGGCAATAAATAATGTGTCATGTCTGAAACAGCATTTCTTTCCCCTAGGCGGTGTACCCGATACATGCCGGTGTTAGCCTTAGTACTAATTCTGTTAGAAAGATGTGTATTACTTTATATATGCATCTGTATGTCTTTCTGAGAGCCTGTCATTCTAAGCTACATTTTTCCCCCACATCTTATAAATGTGTAGTTTTCAGATTTCAGAGCCTCTGGCTCTGAGAGCTACTTTTGATGTGAGAAGAAAGAAATCTGGGGGATATAAGCGAAGGTTGTTGCTTCAAAGGCGTAGTTGCAGGCAGAGCTGCAGAGAGGAGAGGAGAGGAGAGGAGAGGAGAGCTAGAGAGTCCAAGCATGGTGATATATCATGTGTGTGATATGACGGTAATGACAGGAATATTGAATGGGCGAGGGATGGAGACAATAAGAGCAAGGTTGACACAGATGCAAATGCAATCTGAGCGGCCAAGATAGGTGAGAAAGTGAGAGAGTGAGATAGAGAGGAAAAGAGAGAGAGAGAGAGAGAGATAGCGAGAGGCTGAGAGATGGGGTATGATACAATATGTATGCAAAACCATGACAGGATCGTACTGGTTCTGAGCTAGACTAACATCAGCCACATGAAACAAAAGTTACTCTATAAAAGTTACCTTCATAATTTTTTTAAGCGTTCCAGTGCGATATCGATTCTTTCATCTCTCTGTACACCAGCACCAACACTGAGGCTATTGCACATTTTGTAATTTGATCACTAGGACTGAAATCCATGTCTAGTTCATCCACTGTGACCATTTCCATCTGATCCACTGCTGCTAATACAGTGGCTGCTGACATGCATTAGTCAAGGCGTAATTTGTCTGCCTCCCCGGGTACAGAGACGACTCCACTGGCTTACGCAACTCTACTCAACATGGAGGACGCTGTTCTTGTCTTACAAGAGTATTGAAGGACTGCTGTGGGTCTCATGAATACTGTACATGTAAGATTTCCCCAGCTGTCTCTGTTTCCTTGCAGTACTGAGATAGCCCTTCTGTTTGTTGTTGTTGTTTTTTTGTTTTTTTTTTAAAGCTTTTAAGGCTTGTTTAAAGGTCAGAGATCTGGATTTGAGTATCATTTTTTTTCTCAATTTGAAGAAAACTCATTCTTTTAAAAAGGATTTTTATATGTATATATACAGTTGCAGTCAAAATTATTCAACCCTCATTGAAAATTAGGTTATTTGACCAAAATTACAGCTTTGTAATAAATCAGTGAACCAACTAATATAACAAAAGGTTTCTCAAATTTCAACTCAATGATTCTGAATCTGCCCCTGCAGATTCAAAATCCTTCAGCCCCCTAAATAGAATCCCTTTATTAGAACACAAAATCAGGTGTTGTCTCAAGCAGAGATTAGATGCCTCGGGTGTACTTGATTTAGAGCACATCAAATACCTGGACTTTTTAGAGGTTTAGTGGTCGAGATGGCTAAATCAACAGAGTTGTTCATAAAGTTAAGAGAAGTTATCATTGCCTTGCACAAACAAGGGAAAGGATATAAAAATGAAATAGAAAATATACCTAAAAATGCTCCTATAAATATAGTAGGAAGGTTATTTCACAATTTAAAGGAACAGTGGCTCCACCACCTCGACGTGGCAGAATGAGGACGATATCACCTGCTGCTACCAGAGTCCTGAGGACACACGTGTCGAAAAAACCCTCAGGAAGAAAAAGATTTGGTGGGATTAGACGCCGTTTCCCATCAGGAATTGGCTAAGATCCCTTAAAAACACTGCCAGAAGTTAGTATCTGGCTATACAGTACATCAAGTCAAGTCAAGTCGGCTTTACTGTCATTCCAACCATATACAGTTCAGTACACAGTGAAACGAAACAACGTTCCTCCAGGACCAAGGTGCTACATACATGCAAATGACATAAATTTACAACACAACATAAGTTAGCAACACAGATTTTACATTTTTAAGCTATCACTTTTTATACTAGAAGAGACAAAACTAGACAACAGACAACAGCGTGCATGTGCAATTGTGCAAACACATTTTCAGCAGGTCATAATAGCTACTGTAATGTAATGCTTGATGTTTCTCATCAAGGGGTTGAATAATTTTGATGCAATAATAGTCGTATTAAAAGTAACATTTAAATTGCAACTGTTTCACTGATTTATTACAAACAGCCGAATAATTTTAAGTGCAACTGTATGTGTATAAACACAATAAAACAAAAATGACATATACACACACCGTATGATATATCACCATACTGTAGGTCTTGGTCTTTATAATGTTTCAAGTTTGTCACCCGGAAGGCGAGTCAGGAATCATCAGGAAAAAAGTAATCAGAGCTAAATTGGACAACCCAAGTTCCATGCAACAATGCATTCCAAACTTTAGCTAAATCTCATATGACGTTTCTGCGGTCACACAGAGCTAAATTTTGTTGGTATCTTTCAAAGTTACACTGTATTTAGTACGAATATAACTCGCTAGTTCCGGCTAGTTCCGGGGAAAACAAAGAGTGAAAATGAGATCCAAAGAAGTTTCTTAGGACGCCTGGAAAATTATTCCTAAAGACTACATAAAAAAAAAAAAACACCCCTTGGTACAGGCTGTGACAAGGCCAACTAGTGCGATTTGTGTGAACACACTGCAAAAACAACTGTCCACACATGATATAGCTGAGTGCCAGCAGTCATCTTTAAGTGTCACAGCCCTTAGGTGTTAACATGCATTCGGCGGAAGGAATGAAAGGGACCATTCAAGGTTGAATGGATAAATGGATGAGTTGGTTTAGCAATAAGGTCTTCTATCACAATGGATCAGTCATGTCCAGACCAAGATACAATTGAGATGAAGAGTCTCTTTAAACCACCCACACTTTCATATATTTATTTTGTGCAAAAAAAAATAAATAAATAAATAAATTCTAAAAATCAACCAGGAGGTTAGATCTATTTTATATCTGGGTCAGATGTTTCTCTTGCGTGTTGCTTTCTCAGGCGTTGGAGATCTGTCTGTATTGGTGGTGGGGAGTTTCTCCTTAGGCACTGCCATGGCCCGCACCACACCGCTCCCTCGGAATCAGCCTGCCTGACAGTAATTTAAACAAATGAACATGTCGTTCCCTGGGCTTGAGGGATGACTAATATAAGATATTGGGGTCTCATAGGGTTGTGCAGGAAACTGAGATCTTGATTGTATTGGTGCTTTGCCTAGTGTGAAGGTCATTCTTTTTCATTTTAACATCTGTCTTATAACCTTGTGTCTTGTGGCTGGGTCTAACCCTAACAGTGCAGTATGTAAGCCTGCAACACTTTAGAGCTGCTCATGCTTTATAATTCATCATGTGATTTGGAGCCTGTTCCCTATATACAGTACCTGAAAACCCGAGAAAGCCTTGAGTATGCTCTGAGGTTTGCAGCCCAACAGAAAATACTTTATTAAAACTGACAGGCACAAGAAATACTAGCCATTTTTAAATGTGCATCTCAGCTCATTAAATTCGATATATCCTAAATAAAGTACATTTACAGCATGCAGATTTGCTTGTCATGGCCTAACCAATGGTACATACCAATAAAAAGAATAAGATGCACCAGATAAAGCATCGTCTGTTTGTCAGCTAGTCTTTCTTTTGCACTTTATTATTCAACCTGTAGTGTTGTAGGCCTAGGAGTTCTTATCTCCGGTCTGGTGTTAATGCAGAACTGCAGATAATTGTTGGAGCTAAGCAATTGATAAGGCTATAAAAGCAGCACAGCTGTGAGATAACAAGACCGGCTGATTGAAAGGTTGTTCCCTGTAATCTTCCCATTGAATACAACCCAGATCATTACTGTATCTTACGCGCTGGTTCTTGAATCTCACCATGCTCTTGAATAATTAAAGCGCACCATTTATTGGCTGGCTAAGTAAATTAGCTGCAGTCGTTTGAGCAAGAGATCTGAAAAAGTGTCCTAAAAAAAAAAAAAAAAATGCAGTTAAATCCAGGGACTGGAGTGGATTAATTCATTAATGTGATCATTAATACAGAACCGGAGCTCAATACCGAGATCTGATGTCCTTTAAAAATCGACTGCAATTATAGCGGATGTTTTAACATTCTTATCAGGTTGATGTCATTTTTAAACAATGTTTTTTGAGCAAAGGGTTTGTGTGTGTGTGTGTGTGTGTGTGTGTGTGTGTGTGTGTGTGTGTGTGTGTGTGTGTGTGTGTGTATGCGACTCGCACAGTTCCCGAGGTGAGCACCGACATCTGATAATAAACCGAGAGAGTTGTTTAGCATGAGCGAGTGCAGTGGAAATGGTTTCCAATCAACTGAGGCTCATGCTTCAAGATTACTGCAGTTGCCTGCTGGGCTGATTCTGGCCTCCCTCTGCCACACACCAACTGCTCCCACTGAGCTAAGAGCCACACCAAGAGTGTCTGCTTTGCCACGGCACTTGCAAATCCTCACAACAACAATAAAAAAAGAGAAAGAACAGAAAAAAGGGGTGGAAAAAAACATAAACACTCAATTTAACTTCTTCCCCAAAGTTGCATGCCAACATCCCATAGCACAGCGCACTCACTGTCTGTCTGTAGCTTCGGGAGTCTCAGCGCATTAGTCTTCCCAACACATATTTGTATGCATGCCCCATTACTAGCCTACCAAACTAGCAGCTGAGTGGCTCCAGTAGGCTTTAGCCAATGGCTTTTCTCCTGCATATTACAGGCCAGTTCATTTTGGCTAGGTTTAAAACTGCAGACGAAGTATAATTCCGTGATGTCTGGCACGATGACATGCTGGTATGTGAGAAATGGTTTTCTGGTGTGTGTCCGGGCCAAGAAGCTCTCCCGTCGCATCTGGTTTTCTGACAGACAAACCGCATGTCTTAGCAAGCCGATCATAACAGGTGGTACCAGCGAAAGCTGTAATGAAAGTGAGCATTGGCATCTCAGTTGTGGACCCGGCGGTTGTTCTGCCAAACGTGTTTTTTGCTAGTTGTTTTCGGACTAGTATTTTCACATTGTTATAACAGTTACATTTTTAACATAAGTAATGTGTTGTAATTCGATTGCTGTATGGTTCTGTCATGCTGTACCACCTACAGTACATGGGACCCATGAAGCACGGCATGTGATTTGAGATAGCGGTTCCTCTATGTACATGTCGTCCCCGACCTACGGACGAGTTCTGTTCCGGGAGCACGTTCGTAAGTCGGATTTGTCCTTAAGTCTGACAAAGTGAGTCAAAAATACTCCTTTGACACCAATATAGAATTTAAAGCACACCAATCCACTTGGCTAAATGTGAGCGGTGCATCTGTCCCCTTTCCCCACACTGCCATCATGTGGGCAAAAACCGTAACCACATGTAAGCCTTTTTAAACATGCCTAAAGAGTACTTAATCTCACACATGTGAAATGTAACAGTGTTGTTTCTGTGCCTTTAAATCATGAGGGGAAATCCCGGATGCCATTTTGTATCACAGCTGTTTTCCACTGTATTGGACTGTAAACATCAGGACAGACATTTTACACATATATACACATATTACAGGACAGACATTTTCTATCATTGTGCTTCCAGACTGATTCATTGAAACCGGTGAGGCCGGCTCGTTTCTCAAACATGCAATATACAGTGGAACCTTGGATTACGAGCATAATTCATTCCGGAAGTGGGCTCATATTCCAAAACACTCTTAAACAAAATCATCATTGCCCATAAGAAATAATTAACACACAAATTATTCGTTCTACAGCCCCCCATAATAAATACATAAAAATAATTAATACAATCTATAAAATGAAAATAAAACAAATTAATCTGCACTTTACCTTTAAAAAAAGTACAAATAAATCCTGACAGATAAGTGTTTCTGTTGGTGCCAATTGTGGTAGCATCCTAGTACCTAGACAATGTTTGTTGGACTTACGAACAAATTCGACTTACGAACGTGCTCTCGGAGTGGCTCCAGTAGGCTTTACGCAACTCATTTGTATGTTGGGACTAAATGGACGGTATACTAACGCTTAATAAAGTCATCTTTATGTAATCCCCACTGGATATGCAAGACATGTTAGGCATCATAGCATATGAAAAAGGCAGTATATGTAGAGTCTCTCAATACTATTATTAATATGAGTCATCTGTTCCTAATGTAGTGTGTTGGAGGAATGGCTAATCTCTTGGGTAGTTAGAGTTGCTAGTCTTTTATTTGCGTAGTTGCTAATCATCTGTGTTGATTGTCAGTCTCTTCGGTTTGTGGACCTGTTAATCTCTTGTGATGGTAGAGTTGCTAATCTCTTGGGTTGTTAATCTCTTCAGTTTGTAGTGTTTCTAGTCCTCTGTGTTGATAGAGTTGCTTTCTCCTGGATTGGTAGAGTTTCTAGTCTTTTGTGTTTGTATCGTTGCTCATCTCCTACGTGTGTATCGTTGCTTATCTCCTGAGTCTGTAAAGTCTCCAGCCATGTCCAGGTAAGAGCCAGCACTTTCGGGCAGTTGTTGAAAGTTGTTGGAAGTGATGGAAGATAAAACCGATCAATGCAATGTGAAATTTAATTGGGAATTGATATACAAATCGAAGTAGTCTCTTCTACTCCATTTCCTATAAGCAGTCCTGATTTTTATCTGTCGCTCTTGGAGAGCATTTAAGTCACGACATGAAGGGTACTGCTTGGGCTTATTTGGAGTAGCAAGGAGAGAGGTTATCAAGGCAAGTAGTTAAGCTAGAGCAAAGGTTGATTTAGCTTGAGACAAGAACTGCTTTGGGGGAATCAAAGAAAAGAGGGGTAAAGAAAGGAAGGTAAGGTCATGATGGAATTGTCTGTACTTAAAAACACCATACGTTACTCATGATTTGTGAATGCAGGTATAGAAAGTATGGACGAATAAGTGACATATATTTTATGGGGATTGTTACGTGTTCAGCTATTTGCTCTCTTTCTTGTTTTTTTTTTTTTTTTTTTTTTTTTTGCAAAAAGGAATTCTTAAATGATATCCTTCAAATGAGAATAAAAGTGACCTGTGTGGGTGAACGTTCCACCTATAATAAATAACCAGAGGGTTATTATCAACTGACATGAGTAGGGGGGAGGCGTTATTATGTCTTGTTCCTTAAAAAAATAAAAAGAGGATGGAGGACCATGATGTGCTTATTAATAGGATGAGTATCAAAGATTATGTGATAATAAAAGTTAGAATGCAGAAAGGACACAGAAGGTTATTTTCTTTTTCTTCTTCTTCTTCTTTTGGAAATCATCAAAACAGCTTCTCACCAAGCCAGAGAAGTCTGGGGGAGATAGAAGGAGAAATAGTTTTGGAAGTGTGTGGATGCATGTTCCTGTAAGTGCTTGGACATAAAATGAAAAGGACATGAAGTGCAAGAACATGAGTGATAAGGTTCCGGTTTTGTTGACAGATGACTGGCAGATCCGAAGCCTTTTGGGAAAAGAGGTCACATTTTATGTGCGAATTTGCTTAGGAATATCGAAACGGTCTTTCCACCGTATTTAAAGAAAGAAAGAAAGAAAGAAAGAAAGAAAGAAAAAAAAACATTTGTGAACATCTTTATCAACAGGGACATGTTGGAGTGCTCTTATGTTTACGCAGGCTTAAAAAGTGTTCTTGTTAATTCCTTTTCTTTTGCCCTGAAATAAATAAATAAATAAATAAATAAATAAATAAATAAATAAATAAATAAATAAAAAGCTACTGGTACTGAAATGAGATGCGCTTGCATTCATGCGTTATACACATACTAATTACCCATTTAGCCCTCCTTTCATGTAACCCTATTACTTACCCTGTTCTTCTGGCAAGTACCTTTTTAAATATGAGCATATTCCGTGTTTGCTGTAAACATGTTAAATTGGAGTTCAGTACAAGTGTCTGAGAAACACGAGACTGTTCCCATCCCTAATGATTCATGGACAATGCTTGCTGATTGTAACTCACCCATATTTTCATTAGCCCTCCTCCTCCTCCTCCTCCTCCTCCTCTTCCTTCTCCTTTTTCGCACTTTCCCTAGAGAGAAAGCAATTGCGAGATTCCGAGGGGGGAAAAGGCAGTATGTCTTCTTGCCCCTAATGGAGTTATTAACTTCTGTTGATGCAAACTAATCAGGTAATATGTCTGCTGTGAAGGGGCTAGTTGTAGGACCTGTCCTCTTTAAAGAATGATAGACTTTCTTTTTTCTTTTTCTTTTTTTTTTTCTGTTCAGTCCAGGATCCTCTACACTAATCTGGTTTTCAGTGTGATTAAAGACTCTGACGGGAGTGTTATCTGGCCACAGATCTGTCACTGTTGGGGAATTGCCTGAAACCAAAGGTGCTTGTGCTTGAGGGGGTTTTTACTGATTTATGGAAGCATTCCTTTTGTCTTAACTACAAAGAGACCACCTTCTGATTTTTATTATTTAATTTATAGAGCTATTCCCCATTCAGCTTGTTTGGGCTGCTGTTGGCATGTCTTTATTTCAGCCTGGTTATTAGTATTCTGATGGCATTACAGTACATCATACATACTAAACACATAAAGGACAAGAGGGCGAAGTGTGCAACATCTCCTTTTACCTGTACCCACATCATGTGTGCTTATTACCGACGGTTATTGAATATTTAATGAGTCGATCTGTTATTCTTGATTTCTATTTAAACCTGCTCATAAGCATGCATCCCTTAAATCATCCATCCATACCATCATCTCTGGGTATCTAATATAAAGACATTTTATCGCGTTCATTTATTTATTTTTTAAACCCGCACCCTGGTCCATGGCCAGAGGACAACTTTACTGCTCACAGCCTGCCCTTCTATAAGGGCAGAGATCAATTGAAATTCGATAGGAGAAATATGCAAGACATGACAATTAACAGCAGGAATTATCCTTGAGTCATAATAAGTGTAACCTTGACTCGGATTTATTAATGGCTCATTTTTTTTCCCTCCTATGTGAGTCTATATAATATATTAATAAGGTAAGGGTCCGCCTGTGACAGATGTGCATTCGGATGACAGATACTCCCCTTCCTGGAAATAAATCCGTCATTTCAGTGGCAGCTTCTAACAGGTTCAGGCTGTGATTTTGATGTCCAATTGTGTTTGAGCCGTTGAGGGTGAAGGACCTTGCTCAAGGGCCCAACAGTGCCAAGAGTGACAGCTTGGCAGCACCAGGGCTCAAACCAGGGACCTTCTGATCGACAGTCCAACACCTTAACGACTGAACTACTCCCACCTGGCTTGTTTTTATGTTCTGCCTACTGCAGGTAGTCTGCCTCATACGTTCTCATAAGTTCTCAAAAAATAAAGCGAAAATCTCAAATACTGTATCATCTTAATAGTATTAATGATTGAATAATAGATCTGGTGGGAAAGGGGCTTGTGGATGATAAACAGCACTACAGTAACCAATAAATCACACACAGTCTGTGACTGTAGGATTTATCAATCATAATACAGCGGTACCTCGGCATACGGACGCCCCGCAAAGAATTTTTCGCCTTAAGAACTTAACAAACCCAGCTGAACCGAATGCTAAGTTAAGCGTACTGTATGTCTGGGAGCCGTTCAAAACCTGTTTGCATCAGTAGAAAGCAAAGCGAGTTTATGTTTTTTTTTGTTTTTTTTTTTCATTTTGTGCAAAATTTAGTGAAAACATAGCGCCACGGATCCCAAGAATGTTAGCATGGACAGTAGCAAGAATAAAAGGGAGACAATTTTGGTTTGGTTTTTAAAGCAGCCGGTGCCAAGAGGAATCATACATTAAGGTGCCTCTCCATCGCAGGGCACAAACACACTCATTCATACACTGTGGGCAATTTGGGAATGCAAATTAGCCTATTCTGCATGTGAGAGGAAACTGGAGTACCAGAAGGAAACCCACCAAGCACAGGGCCACCAAGAGCATGCAATAAGTAAGGTTTAATGTCTAGTTATTTCATATTTTACTTATTTTAAATGTTTTCATTTATATGTTTAAATTTTATAGATGACAAAATATGATTATAGTGTTGTAAACTGGTAATATTAGTAATATTTTTGGGTGACTGGAACGGATTATCTGCATTTACATTATTTCCTATGGGACAATGTGTTTCACAATACAAAATTTCGCCTTAAGAACCCGCATAAATTTTATGCTGAGGTATCGCTGTATGACTAAATAATATTACGAATATAATCAGTGGTCAAATTGTAAGAAATAAAAAAAGGGGGGGGGGAGGGCAACAAAATGGTTGCGAAATATGTAACATTTTTAAGAACAGTTTATAAAATAAAATAGAAGCTTAATTAAATCAGCTTGGAGACATTAACACAAAACACATGTATCATTGTAATAAAAATCTACATAAACATTAGTAATTAAATAATTTAATAGTACTGTATTTTTGTATGACTACACACCTCTCTCTCACACACACACACACACACACACACACACACACACACACACACACACACACACACACACACACACACATCAAATTACTATTACAGCATTAAAAAGTCTATTTTTGACCCCTTTTGCACCCAAGCATGTAGGTGAAGCCACAAAGTTTAATGAAAAAGCAAAGCCTGCTCTTTAAATTGAGAATGAAACAAACATTGGGTGAAGAACGCGTCTTTTATAATCATTAAAGCTGTCAGTCATTTCGAAAAATCCGTATTAAACTGAATCCTTTGTTTTCAGCGTATCTCCGCTTAGAGGATTTGCGTGTATGTACAGTATCATACCTTCAGTTCTCTTCTTTTTGAAGACTGTTGAACTGTTCTCCTGGCCATTGCAGACATGTGAACAAAGCAAAAAATGAGGCAAACTCGCATGAGCTCGTAGCAGCACCTTACAATATTGTATTCTGATTGGCTAATCGCTGTTATTTATACAGTAGTGCGTAAATGATCATTCGTACAGAGATTTAATAGTTAATTTTTATGATGAATTTTACATAATACACAGTGTTATTAATCTAACGGCGGTGGTGGTGTTACAGAGGGGATGGTTTTTGTCTTTTTTTTTTCAACAGGGGGTGGGGGTGATACCACCCCCCCCCCGACATCCCCCTCATATCGAGCCTTGTTTATAATAATGTTTCATGTCTTTGTGTTATTAGCATTTTAATACCATAATTTGTTCAAAATCAAATGCAGCCAATTTCAGTAATTGAACATGGTAAAAAAAAAAATAATAATATAATGTTACATTTAACTACAAAGAGTCAAAAGGGGCAAACCCAAACTAGTCACTGAGGGTCACACTGTAGTTTGAAGTTTTATTAAGTTGTATATGATACATAACTGAATAACAACTAGTGGAATACATAAAATTGTTCACAGAAATTATCATTTGGGTAAACCTCGTAAGGTTGCAGCATACAATCGATACTTTTTAATCAGTTAATTCAGTCTATAAATATAATACTAAAAATGTATCATAAAAAAATAATTTTGTGGATAATAATAAAGATAACTCTGAGATTAAAAACAATTAAGCTTCGATGAGAATTTAGTGAGTGCCCGTATTTTGATCTATGAGAATGGATGAAAGTGGGACGAGAATACACCGAGTTCTTTTTAAAAGCTCTCTGATTTCCCTGCCTGAGTTTATAAAGAGGTGCAAAATTTAAGAATTATTCTAGAGCTCGAGGAGAGCGCTTTTAGCAACGTAAAAGGAAGCTAATTTGATATTTTGTGCATCTTTAATTTTTAGGAAAGAATACTTTTTTAAATGTTTTTTTTTTTTCTCATCCTCTGGTGTGGGTACGTCTCATACACACACACGCTCACACTCAAATGTCAATAGTAGACAATTAGGCAGTTCAAGGTTCAATGAGAATTGCTAAAATCTTTTCTAAATCTTGTTGTGTAAAGAGAGCAGACTAATCCCAGACACCTGATGCAGGGCAACAGAGCATTTCAAAATAACCCATATAAATGAAAACCTGTTACACTGCATCTCTAACCCAATTTTTTTCAGGTTTAAGGCAGGAGAGGCAGTCTCCATTTGGTGGTGTGGATCAATGTGGGGAACTTTGGCCTTACAATATGTGATCTCCATCATTATATAATCGTAGAGTTCCCTAAACGAGGTGGCATATTACCTATTGATTTCTTTCTGTCTACTGCACAGAAAAAAGAAAAAAAAAACCCTACAGAATGAGTTTTTCTCTGGCTCTAGTAGTTGAACTGGAGGCTATATATAATGCAACATAGCGATTGGCCTTTTTGGTGCTGAGCTGTGCCATCTTTCAACACATTAAGTGTTGGCACTGGCAACAAAGCTTTTCCTCTTATGAATAGTAACATTTAGACACATTCCTACAAAACTGTATGTGTTTAAACTTTCCTTTTCTTTTCTTTTTTCCAGTAATAGGTGCATTTATGTACGAAATATACAGTACATCTTCCATTGGAGGTCTGTAAGGTTGTTTTATCGACCAGCGTACATTATCTCACTATCTATTGGAATGAAATCCATAGTAAATAATAAAGATGCTAAAAGGCAGAATGATGGTTAGTTCATCAAGCTTATTATATATATACAGTACATGTAGCATTTTTTTCTTTTTCAAACGGGGTAAAAATGCAAAGTTTAAGGCTAATCCATTTAGACATTTTGATAAACAAGTTTCGGCTCTATTTTCCTCTTGAGTGTGGAATGTTTTGGAAACGATTTGACAGACAGAAGAACGATATAACTATATTTGAAGATGGATTGAATGAAGCTTATAGGAGAAGACCAGAGCTCATATTTCTTTCTAAGCTTCAAACTGTTCCAGCTGTAGAGTTTTGACATTTGCTCTGGTGGGGTAAATATTATTTATATTATAATATTTTTTTACCGACATTATTTCAGAAACCAGCTACTGCGTGGTGTGTTATGCGCATGCACACAAAAAAAAGAAGGAGACAATAGTGACGAGATCATCATAAAGCCAAATAACACAGCGCGTCAAAGCACTTTGTGCTGTATCACACTCCGGCTTTTGCAGAGGATTTGTCATTTATACATGATTGCGAGTCTGTTACAAGTGAAATATCAGTTAGTTCATATCATAGTCTTAGTTTTTTTTTACTTCACATGTAATCTTCTAAAACATTTAGTGTACAGAATTAAATAATTCAAAAGAGTTCTATCTATTCCCAGAGTGCTTAAAATGATTTTTTTATTGCAACATTATTTGCAGCTTGACCTATAACTTGTGACAGTTAATTTCTGCAAAAATACCACTTGAGCAAGTCCAAACTCAATTTCAATACCATGAAAATTTACTATAAAAGTCAATATGTTATAGACAATTAAGATTTTATATATATGAATGAGTGAAAGTTAGTAAGATGTAATGTGACATTACATAAATCCCAGAGTGCTTAAAAATGAAATAATTACAAAACTAATGTTTTTACAATCTATTAACTTGTATATCTAAATATACTATAAAAAAAAAGAATAATGAACATTCCAAACATATAAACCACAGAAACGCTGATCAGAGAACTATTAGAGCTGCTGTCTTGCTAAATGGGGATTGGTACAGGTAGTGCCTCTAGTGGCCAACAGTGGTTCTACCACTTAGAAGAACAATGACAATCACAATTATAACCGCAACAGTGAAGCCTCTGGAAAGAAAAATAGGACAATGGATTAATACTTTTTTTTTTTTTTTTGCATATTAAACATTTTTTTCAAGCATTAAGCCGCTGGGGGAGGGGCAACGCCCATCCTGCCTCCCCGCAAACTCCGTCTATGGCTTAATCTGACCCAGTGAGTTGAAGTAAATGGTGTGCAGTACTGCAGGTGCAAATGATTTATTTTCTATTTCTCCCTCTCTCTCTCTCTCTCTCTCTCTCTCTCTCTCTCGCTCTCTCTTTCATGCACACAAACACTAAAATTTTGTAATTATAGAATTGAAAAAAAAAATGGGTTAAATATAAGCATCTGATAGGGGTGAAATTGAAATCTCTTGATCCATAGAATTCAAATTAAGCAGAAACTGAACAGATAATTCTCTGTGCAGAAACTCTATATCAAGTCACATTAATAACGCTAACCGCATTAGGTTGATAAATTACATTACAAAGCCTTTCTATTTCAGGATGTGACTGAAGTAATTCCATTTTTCATTTGTCCTTGTTTATTGGGGAAATGAAGACTGTGTTAGTGACTGATGATCCGATGTCATGAACGCTTTATGTGATTTTAAAAAACTGTCCATTGTTCATTAAACACATTACTAAAAAATATATTGTTTTTTTTTCAGTGCACATTACCAGACCTTGTACCAGGCAAATTTATTTGTCCCCTTTTGCAGCTGTAACAGGTTCCACTCTTCTTGGAAGGCCGTCCACAAGGTTTCAATGTGTTTCTGTGGGAATTCGTGCAAATTCGTTCTTTAGAGCATTTATGAGGTCAGGCACTGATGTTGGACGAGAAGGCCTGGCTCACAATCCCCGTTCCGGTTCATCCCAAAGGTGCTCGATGGGTCAGGGCTCTGTGTTCGGGCCGGTCGAGTTCTTCCACACAGATCTCAACAAACCATGGCTTCATAGTCCTTGCTTAGTCATGTTCCATAATCATGTTGGAATAGAAAGTTAACAAAAAGCATAGCATTGTCCAAGATGTCTTGGTATTCTGGTATTCTATATATATATAACATGTAGAAGGCAACATGACCACAAAAACCTTCCTGAACTTTTTGAAACTCTGGGAAGAAAACTCTGTTAGTTTAAATGGAAACGATCCTAGTCTCCTTCCTCCGTCTTTTGTGACAGTAGCCATCAATATCTTCTGAGACGTGATAGCATCTCTCCTGGAAGTTGTTTTTTTCCTTTAGTTTCACTAAGAATGTCGGAATGGCACATTTGGGTTTGTTTTGATGCATCACTTTCGACAAAAACTTGACCCGAGCTAAAAACAAGCATTATTCTTATTTGTGTCTAGAAATCAATCAGAATTTTAATTCAGATTTCATTAATACTTTTGGTGATGTTGGAGTCACTGGCTTGATGCTAAACTCGGGTTACTGTCTCGGAATCGGTTCCTTCCAGGCTGCTCATGGTGTGTTCCCTCGGAGTCGGCTCCAGAAGCCCTGCAAACCCTGACTAGGATGAAATGGTTACTGACTATGAATCATTTGATAATTATTCAATAACCTTCCAAATAGTTGGTTATTCTTACCAAACTTAGCTGAAGAATCAGACTTCTATCTCATAACACAACAGCACGAATAGCCATATCATGTGACACCATCGCCATCCACAATCTCCAGCCTTTTACTGCAATTGCAGTATATTTATCTTAATAACAAGATTATGCACATGTTGCCAGTGATGTCACTCAGCCGTAATGGTAAAGGGTGTATCGTTTAATTGAATTTGCGTTCCTGATTTATACTTTTTATTATTTATTTCCCTTTAGGAACCCTAACGTTGGATTGTAATGACGTTCACCTTCTGGACAATGTTGTCTTTGTAAGTTAGAATGACGTTGAGATAACATTGAACGAGTTCAATGAACTTTTCAAAGACAGCATCCAAACAATGAGTTTTTAATCTTTATTTGGTTTAATTGATTCTGATGCGATGATATTCATGCGCATGACATACAAATACATACACAGTACCGTAAGTTACCAACAGGGTTTAGAATTCCGATCGGCGATTGGGATGGACCCAACAGCATCCTGCACACATGGCGTATATATCTCATGTCACGCATCTCTTAATGTTGTAAGGTGAATTGTATTTTGTAAATATTACCAGGAGGTGCATCTTAGCTTCCGGAGGACTGTTGGTCAGTGTAGAGAACTCGTTATTTTTTGTGCTAGGGGTCGTTTGTTCAACGCTACCCCATTATGTCATGTTGTCAATGTTGTCCAAACCTCATTTCGTCATAGTTTGAACTTTGAAAAGAAACAATATCAATACTCTCCCAACATCCATAACCATTTTTTTTTGTTTGTTTTGCCTAGATATTGAGTTTAGCCAACATTTTGCCTCGCCAGTGGTTTTGCCCTTTAGTCAAAGCTATTAATTAATTAATTAATTTATTTATTTATTTTTATTTAATCCTCACCTGCATCTAACCTGTCGTTAAAGATAACATAAGGATGGCATTGAGTGCAAAACATAATAGTGTCATTATGGATAATCCACAGATTTTGATTTGATACTCCTTTTAGTGAGACTCAAAACTCGAACAATTCACTTCGGCAGCCTAGTGGAAAGAAAAAAAAGTAATTAAAATAAGTGACAAAGATAATTTTATGACACAGCCTATGAATTCACTGACATTTGGGCAAATAACCATAAAAGTTCCACCGTTAGCAACCTCTTGCGCCTGAAAGCAGACTCCTATAAAAGCATTCTCAGTGGACCGGAGTCTCACTGATCTCAGCACAAAGACTCTCAGGCAGCTTTTAAGGGAGACGACGATAAAAAGCTTCCTCGCAACATGTTACTTTAGCTACAGGCACAGCCAGTGCTGTACGATCCATAGCGCTTTACAACCTGTCAGCTCGCACGACCACCAGCTGGATATGCACTGGACATCTGTCTCACCCCAGGGGTGTGCTGAAAATGATGACTGAAACAGAGCGCTCTTCCTGATACCGCTGTCTGTAATTGACTTGCATGTGAAAATCAGACACGCCATCACAAAGAGGGTAACAGCTAGCATGACATTGATATTGATATGATAGAAGATTGGACGCTTATTAAAGGTGACAAAATGTTTGAGACCAGAGTTTCCGTACTACATCATGGCAGACAGATTTTAATGTGGTCCAGTAAAAATGACTTTTCTCTTCATGTTGGTGTTTGGGGCAGCACGGTGGCATGGTGGTTAGCACTGTTACCTTCAGGATCCGGGTTCGTGCCCTCAGTAGCTTTAAAGTAAGTCCCCTACATATGAACATTCGAGTTACAAACATTTGAAGATATGAACGTCACATGTCCGGTGTACATTGTCATGTGTGTGCAGCGAAAAACCCCAGGATGTCTGAAAGCAAGCAAAAACGCAGCGGTGATGAAGCCGCTACTGTTAAGAAGCTCCAAGCAATAACGATGGGGGAAAAAAAAGTGAAAATAGTTAAGAGAATAAAAAGATGGCTGACACTGTTTATTCTTTTAACATGAATCGTTCAACTATCGGCATGATTCTAAAGAACACTGTACTGTAATATGCTATGTATAGCCAATTGTCATAGCATCCTAGTACCTAAACAATGTTTGTTTGACTTATGAACAAATCGGATTTACGGACGAGCTCTCGAAACCAAACCCGTTCGTACGTAGGGGACCTACTGTACATACGGCTAAAATGATGCGTCAGATGCTGCTAAAGAGATCACTATGTTTCAGTCTCAATTTTTTTCACAATCACATTTTTGTCAGTATTTTTGAATGTATTTATTCATCAAGATCCGATGTTGTATATAACATATATATGATTTTCAGACCAGATTGTGATATCGTAATCTTCGACTAAATGGACAGTTTTGTTTAATACAGAAAAAAAAAAAATGTAAAAGTTCTGAGAATCGAATTTGTCCGGCCTGGTGGTGCAGTGGTTAGCACTGTGGCCTCGCACCGCCAGGATTGATTAAGGTTTCGATTCCCACCTCGGGTCTGTGTGAGTGGACTGTGCCTGTTCTCCCTGTTCCTCCCACAATCCAAAGTCATGCAGAGCAGGTTAACTGGCCTTTCCAAGTTCCCCATAGTGTGTGAGTGAGTGTGTTCTGTGATGGACTGTCCCCCGTGATCGGCCTCCCGCCCCACTCTGAGTAGGATAAGCGTACTGTAGGTGTGTGTGCTAACTGTGCCAATATGTAAGTTAAAACTTTGGATTAGTATGTAGCATGTCTGAACGAACTGGAAATTAATCTGGAAAAAAATAAACAAGGCATGCAGTGGAAATTTAATAACGTTTTCAGCGCAGAATGACAAGAAACCAAAAGGCGAAATAACTCCCACGGCTCCAGTACGTCTCCTCGGGGATTTCATGAAGAGTCCATGAATGTCATGGAAGCCCCAGGAGTGTGCTGGACTACACAAGTCATGTTTAGTGTAATAAGTGTGTATTCATACGCATATTTCAGTTTGTTTTGTATTACATACCGTAGCAGAAATCAGTCTTGTTTATGTCTTGGCATGTGCTCTGTTTAAGTGCCGGGTTTTCAGTTGGACTCTCATCTGTTGTGTTTGCTGTGCTTTCGCATGTGGCTCCTACGGTAGCTCTTGCTTATAGTTTCAAATATTTGTGTTTTAGCAACGTTATTGAAAAGAAAAGGGGAAAAAAAATCACCTGCACCTGCAGCTTTATTCCTGACAGTAGAGATTACAAGGTTTTCTTGCAGATTTCAAAAGATTTCCCAAAGAGTGTACAGTAGATGAACAGGTAGACAACTGTTAATTATTAAATAAATAAACAAACAAACAAACAAGCAAATAAAAAACAGGGCTTCCAATATTAATGTGTTAATGCATGTAATTAATCTGGAAATTTTAATGCATTAACACAAATTAATCATATTATCAAATTGGCTTCCCGTAATCGCAGCACGGGCCTAATGGCGCACTTAACGCATAATAACATGACTGATGAAACATCACTAGGTTTGTTAAGCAGCAAGTTTCATTGTAACAAGCTTTGGATAAAACCAATGTTGTGTGCTCGAGCTTCCTTCAGGGAGAAACGTTTTAAATTAAATAGATTAAATGCAAGATGTGGAAGTGGTGGCTCAGGCGGCTCAGACTCTAGGTTGGCGATCCTCAGATCTGAGGAGCAGAGGTTCGAGCCCCGCCGTCGTTGAGTTGCCACACCCCATACTGCATGAAGTGCCGGTCCCAATTAAGAAATTTAAATGTAACATTTGCTCCGTGTTAATGTATAAGATATTATAAAACTGCATAATCGAAGGAAAATCGTTTCATCTATTCCAACATTGCACGTTTATAATTCAAGTGAATTTTTAAATTGTATTAGACTGTGTGTGTATTGGTGTGTATTAGACTGTGTGTTTATTAGTCATAGGATTATTATTATAGTCATACGATTAATCACAGTTTTAAAATTGACTTGCACAGTCTATAACTATGATTAACTAGATAAAAAGTTTTTAAATTAAAAAAAATTTAAAAATTTAAATAAAAAATTCCTTTGTCCATTTTATCCTGGAGACACCACTTTGGATCATATGGGACCAGCGACCCATGAAGTAGGGATAAGGGCCTTGCACAAAGAACCACTAGTGATGGTGGGGAGTGATGGGGCTCAAACCCTCGAACCTCCGATCAGCTCACATCACCTAAATCAATAAATAAGTACAGTATTAAGTTAAATACTAAATCCAGTGTTAAAAATTATCTTATCCTCATCAGTTATTAATACTCAACATGATAATCTCCTGTATTAAAAGCCGCAGCAACACTAAGATCTAACAGAATGACTTCACAAAGGATAAAACTCCTCTCTGTTGCGGTGAGTTATTGTCTCAGCCGGAGATTCCCGCAGAATGTATAACACACAGCACTTGTGTTGCTCGCGCTGTCTCAGGGAACATTAGAGAGAGAAATGCTTTGAACATGATGTCCCATAGGCATTCAGCTAGTTGTTTGCTCTGATACTACATGACTATTTTATCTCAGCTCTGGAGATGGAGTCACAAGTGTCTTTCTTGGGTTTTTTATTTTTTATTTATTTTTTTTGCTGCTGTTCTTCTGCCGTTCTTTCTTGTGCTTGACATGGCCTTTTGTTTCGGACATCACAGAGACAGATGGAGATCAAAGGTTCCTGGTGTTAGCCACTAAATCGGTGAAGCATACGACAACAACAACAAAAAAAAAGGTAGAAAAATTGAATCAAACAAATAGGTGTTGAGGACTCCCTGCTCAGAGAGATAAAGCAGTGTAATGCGATGAGCTTAACGAGTCTGACCACACAGCAGAACTTCTTTCGACTTGAAGACAGAAAGGA
>JAAGKR010000823.1:41880-112007 GCA_011419295.1 Clarias macrocephalus
TGATAATCTCCTGTATTAAAAGCCGCAGCAACACTAAGATCTAACAGAATGACTTCACAAAGGATAAAACTCCTCTCTGTTGCGGTGAGTTATTGTCTCAGCCGGAGATTCCCGCAGAATGTATAACACACAGCACTTGTGTTGCTCGCGCTGTCTCAGGGAACATTAGAGAGAGAAATGCTTTGAACATGATGTCCCATAGGCATTCAGCTAGTTGTTTGCTCTGATACTACATGACTATTTTATCTCAGCTCTGGAGATGGAGTCACAAGTGTCTTTCTTGGGTTTTTTATTTTTTATTTATTTTTTTTGCTGCTGTTCTTCTGCCGTTCTTTCTTGTGCTTGACATGGCCTTTTGTTTCGGACATCACAGAGACAGATGGAGATCAAAGGTTCCTGGTGTTAGCCACTAAATCGGTGAAGCATACGACAACAACAACAAAAAAAAAGGTAGAAAAATTGAATCAAACAAATAGGTGTTGAGGACTCCCTGCTCAGAGAGATAAAGCAGTGTAATGCGATGAGCTTAACGAGTCTGACCACACAGCAGAACTTCTTTCGACTTGAAGACAGAAAGGAATGAATTGGTTTTTTTTCAAAGCTAGATTGGATGCGCGGGGAAAAGTATGCCGTCTGGAATGGCTTCTTTACAATCCCATCTGATCTTTATAAGCGTATGTGTGCAGATGTTTATACGTAAGTGCACTTTACAAAAAAAAAAAAAAAAAAAGGTTCACGTCTAAAAGATTTAAACATTTAATCCATAGTTGTTTTGTTGACCTTCATGCAGATGTTGTAACTCATAGAAACAAAAGATCTGAGATGTGTGTGGATTTTAAGATTCATTTAATCCTGTATGTATTAGTTGTATGGAAAAATTGGTGCATCACAATAAATAATAAATAAAACAATAAATAAGTAATAAATCAGGGCTAAGTGAATGAATGACTGACGCCCTCATTTGATGCTTCACAAGGTAAATAATGAAGGTACAGCGAAAAAGGTAAATAAATAATCATATTTAAAAACAACATTGGATTGGAACCAATCATGTCATGTCATATTATATAGACTATATATAACAGTATATGTGATAAATATGCAATAATTATTTTAAAGTAAATATGTCATGTTATATAAACTAAACGGAAATATTAGCTTTTGCTTATTCCTCAAAATGTTCATAAATCAAGTGTAAAGGAACAATAACTTTATTATTATTTGTGTTATATAATAATAACCAGTGTTGGGGGACGTTACTTTTTAAAGTAACTAATTGCATTATAAAATTACTGTCTTCAAAAAGTAATCCGTTACATTACTGCGTTACTTTCTGATAACAGTAACTAGTTCGAGTAACTTTTCCACTGCAGAAAATGAAAACTCCTTTGTTCTTCCTCATGCATGTTGTTTTAGTCAATTATTCTATCATCATCACTCAGCGAAGTTTGGCCCATAATCCCATACCCCTCTCTCACCTACGCGGTTTCGCGCGGTGGCCGTAAGTACGGTTCATCATGATTCACCCCACGTTTGGCGCTGTGATTAGGTTTCCATCTTTCCACACATCGGCCCTCACATAGTCAAACCGCATGGGTGAGGCTTGTAGGACGACTTTTTCACACACACACACACACACACACACACACACACACACACACACACACACACACACACACACACACACACACACACACTAATGGATTGGGAATGACGGCTGTCTGGCTCACGGATTACATAAATTGTCTCAATAACGGATTACATTTTTGAAAAAGTAACTGAGTACTTAAATGGCGGACCTGATGCGTTAGATTACTCGTTACATTAAAAAAGTATTCCGAGAACTCTAACGCGTTACTTTGTACCACGTTACACCCAACACTGATAATAATAATTAATAATAATAATCATATAATTATTGTTTATTTATCATTTTTATTCTATACAAACATAAGCAGTTTTTGATATGGTACATTTTTCTGTGCAGAGAATGCTTAGCTATACTGTATGTTTACTAAAAATGAAGTATGTTTTGGTTAAGATTTAAGACTTTTTTATTGTACGGAATAACAGAACACAGTCCTGAGAGTAAAAACTCCCTTTATTTCTCTATATAATCCGCTGCTACACTAATGCACTTATTCCAGCGTTTCACTAGAGCTTGGACACCCTCAAGTTAGAAAGTTTTCTCAGTCCTGCCGAAGCTATCCGAGTGACTGTCTGATTCACGTCTGAAACGCCGGCCTCCCAGGATTGGAGCGATGTCAGGTGAATGATTGTGTGTTAGTTCACACAGACAGATGCGTCTGTTCTGCAAGTTCCATCCGCTGTGTGTTCATGAGATCGACTGCAGCGGCCTCCGAGCCACCTCGGGCTGGGATCGTCATTCACAGTCGTACGGCCTTCTTTAAAACGTTTGCACCATTCAGATGTTTTACTGCGGCTACGAGTCCCATCACCGTACTGTGCTTGAAGTCTTCTGTAAATGTCAGTGTCGTACGCCTACATTCGCGGGATAAATGTCAATAAGTGCCTGTTTGACATGAACGACTCTCGTTTGCTTCTCATCAAAATGTGATTTCATTACTTATCCAGAACTTAATTTAACCAAGCTTCTCTTTACTAATTTTAATTATGTAGAGTGAATCTGATCATGTAACGTAGTATAAACATGATTCAGCTATGTATAAAATCTTCCCAGTATGTCGGGCCTGAAAGGGGGGTGGGGGGGTGTTGGGAGGGGGGAGGGGGGGGAGTAATGGAATAAAAGGCAGCATGAAATTCACCTAATTTAATTACGCCTGACACAATAGCTTAGTGGGTAACGATGCAGTTTCCATTGGAAGTGACCGGGGTGTGACCCTGACCTGACATTCAAACTTGGATTCAGTAAATTCAGTAAGGTTTTTGTTTTCAGTGTGCAATAATGATAAAACACTTCATGCTGTTATAGAAAAATAATCCCATTCTAGATGATAAATGGCGGCACAGTGGCGTAATGGTTTCCCCTGTGCTTGGTGTGTTTCCTCCCACAGTGGAAGGACATGGAGATTAGGCTAATTGGCATTTCCGAATTGCCTGTAGTGTGTTTAAATGAGTAAGTGTGTGTGCTCGTGTGGCTTGAGATAGATTCGCACCCCATCTACTGTAGGTGTAACCCGCCTCGTGCCCCAAGTATAAGCCTCAGACGACCCTGTAGAGGTCTTACATGCAGAATGAGTGAGATGATAAAGTGATAAAGGGATCACACATCACCATCATTGATCATTTTCCTTCGTATTTCATCCCTCGTCCTACCGCAGTTGTAAAAATGGAAATAAACACAACGGTCCCCATCGGCCTCCGCGGACCCTAGTGCGACTATAGAGCTTCCTAGATGGATGGATGGTTGGATTTTATCCATTATTTATCTTACATGTAGGAGTTTATCATCTTTTCTTGTTGACATACAGATGTTGCATAAACAACAATAACAAATGTTGTTAAAAAACAAATGTTGTTAAAAAAAAATGCCATAATTTTCTCCTCCGTAAGGCAAAACATGTTGTTACTCTTTTTAAAAAAAATCCAGCTTGCCTTGAAGTGTTTGTGTGCAAATTACTTTTAATGCAATGAAACCTTGTACATGGCTTGTTTGTCTAGCCTGAGTGCTTTATCCCTTTCTCCAGGCAATAGCAAAGGCTTCTGAATGTTTCTAAAAAAAAAAAAAAAAATGCAATTAATTTGTGCTTTTATTTGGAAAAACGTCACGGTTTGGGGTGTTTTTTTTTTTTTTTTTTTTTTTTTCGATATGTCCTTAGGTTCACTAGAGGGAGTTGTTTGTGTGGTTGTTAAGTCATGCTTTTGGCTTTAAATTTGTTTTTCCTTTTCATGATTGTTTCCCACCAAATGCAACCCCGGTTTAGTAATAATACGCTGTAATCTACAATTAAACATGGATATTGAATCATTAAATGCAAATATACAGTAGTACGCGTCTCATTACAATGGATGCCTCATTTTTTTCGGTGGGGGGGTGTTCGGGGGGGATTATACTTCATTTCTTACCTGGTTTCTGTGAAAAATGCTTGTTAAACACTGGCACTATTTTTGGCATTCTGTCAAGTCAAAGCTTTGCGCTAATTAAATATGTAATGGTGCATGGGAATAAGAAGGTGTGCATTCCTGCTGTTGATCGAGTAGTTATTTATTTATGCTGTAACTATCAGACAGGACACAGAGTGTCTCGTAGCACTCGGCTGGGCTGATTTGCATGCAAGTAATTTTCTTTCTACCCGATGATAAACTTGGATATGAGAAATAACATCAGAATTTAAAGATGTTCCTTCCACGTAAGCATGGGTAATGCTAATTCGCAGCATTATAAAATAGATATAAATGCACGGTTATAGTGGAGGCTAAATGCACGTAAACAGCCTTTATGCACTTCTTATTTAGTTAATAATAATAATAGTTGGTAAATTTATTTCTACAGCAGCTCTGGTTATTCATATTGTTTTGCCAGAACAAACCGTAGTATATTCTATATTGCACAACATTTACTGTACTATACCTCTGCTACTGTTTCAGTTAAAAACATCGAAATTTTTAAAGCATGGAAATATTGCTGATGCATTTTGTGCAAGATTTAGTACAATGATTTCCAAGAATGTTGGCAAGAAGAAAGGGAGCCGCGTTCAGTTTTTAAAGCAGCCGCTGCCAAGAGGAATTATAAATCAAGGTTAAATGAGGTTTAATGTCTATTTATTTCATCTTAATTTACGTGTCTTTTCTAAATGTTTTGATTGTTTTTATATGAAACAAATATGATCATAGTGTTGAAAATTGGTAATATTGGTAATATTTTTGGGATGCTGAAACGAATTATCTGCATTTACGTTACTTCCTTTGAGAAAATGTGTTTCACAAAATGAAATTTTGCCTTAAGAACTCGCCTCCGGATTGAATCTGTGTGCCGATGTACCGCTGTATTCCTTTCATTATGTTCTTCAATTTCAGCTTTAAAGAACAATTCTAGCTTTTATTCTATTCTATTCTATTTATTTATTTATTTATTTATTCATTCCATTTTTAGCCCATATATCACGGTCTACTTTACCTTATCACACAATAAATTTTTTACCCACTTTTTTTTTTTTTTTTTGTAAGACCTAGCCTATAGTGAGGTTAGTGTTTGCTCTTTTTCCTAAGAAATTGCTTTATGTGTCAAGATAGATAACACTAAATGGAGTTTCAGGCAAGTTATTATTGTAGGCCATCATCTTCATAATAAAGTAAACAAACACCGGGCAGTAACCATGATTCATTTAAAATCAAATAAAAACTCTAAGCATTAGCAATTGTATATAGTTATTAGCATTCATATTTACCAACTGCATAAGGTAACCAGGAAACTGAGCTTGTGGCCAACTATGGCTCTAGGCGTGGCTTGGTGAGAACCCTGGACAGCCACTCCACCACCCCATGTTGGGTTCTCTGATGGCCAGGATGTGACAAGATCGAGCAGACTTGAACTTGGTGTGGGCGCTGTGATGGAGCTTGGTACAGGGGCTTTGACTGAGCTTGCGTTGGGCTCTAGCCTAGAACATGGCATGGCCACGAGTTTGAAAATTGGCATGTGTGTTAAGCTGGAACTTGGCATGGACGCTGGTTCGGAACATGGCCTGGGCATTAGACTTAAAACTGGTATGAGCACTTTATAGGCATTAGCTTGGCCTGGGCACTGGTTTGGAACTTGGCATAGGCATTAGATTGGAAATTATAGATTGGAGTAAGTCGTGGGCACTGGGTTGGAACTTGTCATGGGTGCTGGACCGGAACTTGCTACAGTGAATTAGTCTGAGCCTGGCACAAGCACTAGACCTGAACAGGAATGGCAGTTTCAAGTGGCCTACTCACTGGGGGGAAGCAGATGGTATCAAATGCTGACATCTGCAGCCCGGTGTTGTGCTTTCATTGGGGTGGGCCACTATGTCCAAACTGTAAAGGTTATCAGTAGAGATGAGACTGGATATAGTTACAGGTAAATCTTTATCAAAGCCTATCATATTCACAATAAAAACTAAAGAAATAAAAAAAGGGCAATAACTGTGATAAATAACAGTAGCCACTAGCTTAGGAATGGAAATAGGCTTACAGAACCACGAGAGAAACTGTGACTTTATGTACTTGAGTTAAATTGGTCTGGTTCTTCACCTTGTAGAAATGTTGCTTAGTTGTTACGTTACGTTAGTAGTTATGTTTCTTAATAGAAATGTCATAAATATGCCACTTTCTCTCCTTTCTCTAGTATGTCTGTATAGAATTTTTTATATAAATGTATATGAACTCTTCCACTAAGGTTCCAGAAACAAAAGATGGATGGTTGGATAGATAAATAAATGATTGTCATCCTTAAATGTCAGTCCATCTGTTTATTCCAAATAATACATTTGATATTCAATTACATCCCTAAACAACTACATGTTTACCCAGACAGGCCAGTTTAACAGACCCCTTGTACCCCTGCTCATTCATCCAATTATCCAATCAGCCAATCATGTGGAAGCAAAAGAAAGCATCATTATCAAGAGACGCAGTTAATGTTTGGGACATGCAGTGATGTTTCAGTCTTTTTAAGCACGGCAAGTTTGTTAGTGCCAGGTGGGTTGGCTTGTGCATTTTAAAAACTGTGATTTTCTTGCACAGCTATCTTTAGGGTAACAAGGCATGGTGCAAAAAATCATGACAGAACAAAATAAACCCAACCAAACAATATCCGTTGAGTGAAAATTCTGCAGGTGGAAATGGCTTGACTGCAGAGGTCAGATGAGAACACCCAGACCCAGATAAGCTGAAAGTTGGGAAGACAGTTGTTAAAAGCGCTATACAAATAAAACTGAATTGAATGACCACATCAGGTTCTAATCAAGGGGCAACATCCTGTTCCGAAAAATGAAGCCAACATGGACGTGCCAATACGTGCAGTTCCTCAAATGTCCACTGGGAGATGGCTCCAAAAGTGAGTCGATCTCCATAGACCCCCATGTTTAAAACTTTACAACAGAAATAAACATATTTGTAGCTTAGTACAAAAAAGTTTTTGGTCTCCATAGCTAAATTTTCCATTCATGACACCTGCATAGGGGTGATTTTTTTTAATGCAACTCATCAGTTAAAATTATATTCCACCATAAAATTGTATTTAATTTTTAATTCAGGGCGTGACTGATTTGAGTGGCTGATTTGAGTGACTGTAGCTATGTAGCTATCTGTCTGCTATGCATTGCTTTAGCTAACCAGCCAAGCCAACTGGAATTGTTGTAGATTGTTTTTTTATTTATTTTTAAGTGTTGCTTAAATTTATTTTCACGTTTAAGAATCGGTCGCTAATTGCCTGCCATGGCTAGTTTTTCACTATGTAATAAGAGGACTTTTCTACAAGCTTTAATAGGGTCTTGTGTTTACAGCAAGAGGTGCTTTGTGCAGCCAGGATGTCAGGAGAATTGTGTAGCCTGTGGAACGTTCTGGAAGAATGCCCTAGAACAGACAGACACTCTGGAGTGTAATGGGAATCACGCTCGTAGGATTCAGGCTATAATGGGTTTCAGTTAAACTGTGCTCATGAGCATTTAGCGACAAGTAGGAATAAGCAGCAACTGCGGTGAAAGTGGAAAAACACTTTTTGGCGAAGGTACAATTAAGGCTTCCTTTCTCTGGTCTCCTGGAGCAATTCAGACAGGATTATAATTCAGCCACTTTTATAAAAGGTCTCTAGATTTGGCCTGATCCCACTATTTTGCATTAAAAAGTCTGCATTTAAATTGGCAAAATATTTTTTAAGTTGACCACATTTGTCAAACCTGCGCTGAAGAAATTGGTGCGTGAAATACTTTCATGAACACATTTTTTTTTCTCCAGAAACATGGCTATTCACATTTGTATTATCCTGATCTGCTGTTTCTGATTCACTCTGTGTACCACCACTTCCTACTGCCTTGAAGGTAGTCTTGATTACTGCCCTTTTATGTGGTATTTCAGGCAGTTGAGTGTTCTCAGCTTCCTAAAATGGGTTCTCAGCTGCCTTTAATGGACTCCGCTAGGCACAATACGTGATACGGAAACACTCTGGTGTAGGATTTTAAAAATTCTTTTGACACTATGTTAACAAATTGAGTCATTCAGGGAACCCGCATAACTTTTCGGGGAATTGAAGATAAGTTGCCCAAAACAAGCTGGCTATACTTCAATGACATGGCAGCAACTTGCTACTTACTTCTAACTGTAAACTTCACAAAGCTGTATATAGTACAGTACACAAAGTATACTTTGGCCAAACCTGCAGTGACATTGTATCCAAACACATACTGTACACTTCAATATGGAGTCGGTCCCCCTTTCCTTACGCAGCTATAACAGCTTCCAATGTCTTCTTGGAAGGCCGTCTACAAGATGTTGGAGTGTTTCTGTGGGAATTCGTGCCCCTTCATTCTGTAGAGCGTTTATGAGGTCAGACTCTGGTGTTGGACGAGAAGGCCCGGCTCACAATCTTCGTTCCAGTTCATCCCAAAGGTGCTCGATGGGGTCGAGGTCTCAGGGCTCTGTGTTCTTCCACATCGAACTCACCAAACCATGTCTTTATAGTCCTTGCTTTGTGCACTGGGGCGGTGTCATGTTGGAAAAGAAAAGGGCCTTCAACAAACTGTTGCAAGCATTAAAATTGTCCTTCACTTGTCCATTGAAACACCTGAATTCAATAATTAAGTTTAGCCAAATACTTTTGTCCATATAGTGTATACCAGTAGTGCTGCCATGTGGTGTCTGTAGGTTTTGTCTTATTGCATTTCACCTAGATGGTATTAAATCCTTCCACGCTCTTTCTCATTCCTTATATAGCAATACTTCTTATAGTCCGCGCCTAGGCAGATACTGTATCAGTGTAACTCTCTCTCTCTTGGTTTTCCGCAGTACTTAACTGGAGCACATTAATTACCTTCGTTCTTTGCTGTAACAGATGCACATGACGCAAAGTGTTTGGCTCAAGTCTGATATTCTCTGTCTATGCTGTTAATAAACCAGACAGAACATTCAGGCACCACCTCCATGTGTGTGTGTGTGTGTGTGTGTTTGTCTGTCTGTCTGTCTCTCTCTCTCTCTCTCTCTCTCTCTCTCTCTCTCTCTCTCTCCTGGACGGAAGACACCTCAAGCAATTCATCTCTAAGTTTTAAACTTAACAGTGTCTAAATACTTTTTATCAGGATTTTAAATAAGGACAAACTTTTTCACTCATATTTATTACTACAAAATCAAACGGTATTCGATTTTTACATTTAAAGAGGATAATACTGTACATACCGGACATATACTAAATAATAAAAAAAAAAAAAACACAAGAACACGTATTATATTTTGCTTCATTATAAAGGCGGTAAATATTTTAATAAAGCTTCTATTTCTCTAACAGCTTATTGCATTTCTGGATTGCTCTGAGTTTTTGCAAGTACTAGGACTCCTTGGAATTATAAAGTTACTGTATATCTGACTTTTTGTGTCAAAATTGAGATATTCACATTTTCTTATTCTGTGATAACGTATTAACATAATTTGATGGTTTTTTTAAAAGTGATCTCTGATAATTCCTTATATTTCCAAGGGAACGAAGTGTGAATTTGGCCCTCTTCACACCTAAGTGTAGAAATGTAGATTATCCAGTCCATCTGCTGCCATTTTTTTTTTTGAGACGGAGAGAGAGAGCGAGATTGGAGCAACCCAGAGTACCAGAAGGCTACCCATTGCAGTGAGTTGAATCCAGTTTGACTAAAGCAAAATATGGATGAAAGATGAAAATCCTTCAAATTTCAGAATAATAAAGGCTTATTTTCTTTTCTCAGAGAGGCAAAGCTGCAGTTCTGTAATGATTGATATGACTCCCGATGGAGAAAAAAAAAAGAGAGATACAGCTTACAGATAGTGTTTGAGTACTGGAAATGGGGCATTGGGATATTTCTTGTCTCTGGTGATGATGTTTCTATTTCTCATCTCTTCAAAAGAAGGCCTTGCTGCCCTTTTGCCTATCTTCTTCTCCCCACTCTCTGTAAAAAGTTACTGATTGAAAGAGCTGAATATATTGGAGAGAGAGAGTTTGTAAATCAAAGCCCACAGAGAGAGCTTTGATTTCTCCTCCTTTCATTTCTTTCTTACAGTTTTTTTTTTTTTTTTTTTGGTGTTGTCATTCCTCCCCGAGTCATGTCTTTAACTCCGTTTTTCAAATTTTAGTGTTTGAGCTCTAGGTATTTAGATTCATCATCAGTAGTGGAGATCGAAGCGTCCTCATGAGGTGCCTTCAGCAAACTCATAGATCTTTTTGCAAATAACAAAGACAATCTGTGAAAAAAAGGCTTTCATTAATAGATGCATTCATTTAACATTTTTGCCGTTCTATTTTTCAGGCCGCTTTGTGTTAGTGAATGGCTCCGCTGTGGGCGGACCGTGGGTCCTCAGTCCGTGGCTTCGTTCTATCCATCGACCGTGTGGGATGGACGTGACTGTTTTTCTGCACCCCAGGCAAAAAGGGCACTACAAAGTGTGGCTCATTGAGAGAGACAAACCACCGCTGGTTCTTCTGACCACCGAGACGCCGCACATTACAGGGTGAGTTTCCTGTCTTAAATGGAAATCGGATATGAGCGGAATTTACGATAACAGTCAGCGATGGCTTATTCGGTGCACTTGGCCTCTGTTTTAAATGTTAAGTCACGCTTCATGACGTCCTGCCGACCTTTAGCGGATGTCGTTTCAAGTTTTCTCATTAATAGCTTACTAACTGGTCCGCGGGTTAAATCCCAAATAGCAAAAAAGTGGGAAACTAGTGCACTATGTTTAGTACACAATCAACCGTTCCTCACACCATGTACTTCCCTTGAACAGGTTTTAGAGAGGGATTTAGGATTCAGCCTTATGTGAGGAGCTAGTTAGTGTTGTAGCACATGTTGGCCGTGAAACACAACACGGATGATTAGTTCACTGGTGATTCGGTCCGACTAAGAAGCAATTACTAAGGTGTGTTGTTTAAGATGACACGCTATCAGATGTGTTTTCTTGCTGAAAGCGCTACCATGACTGGTTTTGAATCTGGCTTCTGCCACTGGCATTTCTGTTACGTAATATACCTTTTTGCTGTCCAGAAGTGGGTGGGGCCACGTCAGAAAGACATTGCGATGTCACATGCAAAAGGTCAAAAGTTTCCTTGAGCTCAAGGAGTGAATGGGTCTCACATACAGTATTCATGAAAGGTCAATGAATAAGATTATTCAGTGAAACAGAGGCTCTGCTGAAAAAAGTTATGCACAACAGTCACTTAAATAAAAGGTCTTTCTGAATGTTGCATTATAATGTTGTTGTCTTGCAACGGACACACACCCAAGACCCAAGATGTAGTCAGTTCTGTGTTCAAAACTGTTCAAAAATCCACCAGGTTTGTTTATTCTCCTTTTTCTCTGCTTTTCTGCTAGAGTTCGAAATTGTAATAAGTAAGTAAATAAATAAATAAATAAATAAATAAATGTCTTTATTAAATGTATAAATAAATAATATGGGAAATACTATTTACTATTTACTATATAATACTATTTCAGTCTCTCGCGTCATTGTGGAGGAATTTTGGCCCATTCTTCTTTGCATATGAATGTGCACTTTGACATATGCTTTAAAAGTCGCACATAAATCCAACATATTTACTTCAGCCACATTATACAAGCCCAGTTTTTGCTCTACATAAATAAATACAGGGAAATGTATTCGCTAGTATATTGGCAAAGATTTGAAATTTATACAAATATTGTAAGTTAAGAAGCGTCCACTGAACCATGAAGGCCTCAGAGACCCCTAAGTGTTTTAAGACAAGTCGTCCTCATGGGGCTCGTCATTGATACCATGGATCACATCAATTCCTGCCAAAATGGTGAATACACTCATTATATGCCCAAAAGTACGCAGACGCAATTTTATAATAAGGCTTTCCACTACATGCAGTATTGGACTGTTTTTTGTTTTTTGGCCAATTCAGCCACCGGAGCCGAATTAAGTTCATGTACTGACACTGGAGGAGACGTTACAGTACACAAAGACAGACAATCTGCACAGTTTGTTTGTTTACAACTTTTTTGGTAAAAGAATTAAGAGAGGTGATAGTCAGGTGTCCACATACCCTTGGCCAGATACTGTAAGATGGCAGTCATATCCTGGGTCAAATGTGCAACAATGATAAGCATCCAGTTGTACGATTGTTTTTGTCATGGGCTTCGAAATCGAGGCCAAATAAATACAAAAGGCCCAGACCTTAAAAATGCTTTTCTTAATACCTTTATTGAAGAACAATTAATTAATTGTTTAAAATGTATAAATAATATTATGACCCTTATGACTTTTTCAGTCTCTCACATCATTGTGGACGGATTTTGGCCCCTTCATCTTTGCATACAGTTTAGGTATATACTGCACACTTGACTAAAATATTTAGAAATCACCTTTTACATTTTTTTTGTAGGAGTGTAGAAAAAAAATAGCCAATTCTTGTCATATGTTACATTAACTTGCCTATAAAAACTAAACTAAACGCCCAATTTTCATAAAGAACCGCCCCAAATTGCCATATACAATATGCATGCTTTCCTTAAAATAATGATTTAGAAACACCCTAACGCCTTATTTCTATTACAAAAATTTCCCCAAATCACAATATCTACAGTAGTTAACACCCTCCCTTTTAAAGGGTAGTCGTATGGTTATATATAAACCTACTGTATGACTGATGAATGCGACCAGTGATTCAGTATGAAGTAAAAGGTTTAGCAAAATGGTAAAAATGAAATTTAATATAATGCAATAGATAGATTTAAATAATGTTGACATTGACATATGGAATCAGCAGTTCTAGTCCCATACGCCTTCTATAAAATTATATATCTCTAATATCTTCTTGCTAGCTGTCTATTCTGTGAAAAAATAAATGATAATAAATCATACAGTATGTTTAATGTAAATGTAAAACATGTATCTAGCCCTGGTGCTGTAATCCGGAAGTAAACTAAGTGCTGCAGGCTGCACCACACAACAGTATCCCAGTTCATCAGCAGCAGCCAATCAGCATTGTTTTACATTAATTGGTGAGTTAGTTATTGTTACTGCCTTGGCAAAGAGGGGTGTAACAGATTCTTTTTCTTTTTTCTGTGATTATTGCTGATTCCTCGTTTAATCTGAGTTTTTAACCAGCATACATTGCTTGTGTTTATAATTTAAGTCGATTTACCTGCATGTTTAATCATACCGTATTATATGATGAATATATTTACACTATTTCTACCCATTTTATTCTGTTTTGCTCTCTCCCTGCTAAATGCCCTAAATTTATGGAACTGCCATGTGAATGAGGACATGATAGGAAGTCTAATGAGGCACACTTCAGTGCTCTGGTTTTAGTCCAAACAAGCTCCCCTTGACCAGTTTGAGAAGGTATTTAAACTGCACCACACTTCCTTATTATCCTTGTACATCGTTGTGTATATAACATACAATGTGCCATGTAACGTATCATGTGCGCTGTAGAACCACGAATCATGTCTTCTACGGACTACACGTTGCAGTTTGGTCTCGGGGGGAGTTTGTGTGTGTCTATAGAGTGTCGCTGATGGGATCAGAGTGAAGGCTGCTGTTCTCATTTGTAGTCAGCAGCGGTTTCCCTCCTACTCCACATCCCTCCTCCCCAAAGGGGCGAACAGCTCAGTGCACACAGTGAAAAACAGAAGAAAAAGCTGGCAAAAAAAATAAATAATAGCTCCGCCGAGTTGCAGTCTCTTTGTATGCTCTCATCTCTCTATTTCGGCCATATTTCACTTAATGCACTGAACAAGGCAAAAGATTTTCCAGTCCAAGCACATCACACATCATTTTTCCCCCCTTTTTTTCTGGATGTACTTGTGTGATATTGACTGCTTTTGTGAGATCATAGTTCTTGTCACATTGCACATAAATCACTGACATATTTGCTAAATTTGACTGCGATTTTACTAGTTTTATCTCTCACGTCATACACAAAACTCTGATGTATGTTACGTCTGTACTGTGTTTAATATTTTTTAAGACCATTTGTAGAACAGCTATTTGCCTTTTTCATTATTCTTACTACTGGCAAACTTATTAGGTTCTCTCACTCACTCATTATCTATACCGCTTAATCCAGTATTCAGGGTCACGGGGGGCCTGGAGCCCATCCCAGGAGACTTTGGGCACAAGACAGGGTACACCCTGGACAGGGTGCCAATCCACACACACGTACACACTATGGCCAATTTGGGAATGCCAATTAACCTAACCTACGTGCCTTTGGACTGTTGGAGGAAACCGGAGGAAACCCACCAAGCACAGAGAGAACATGCAAACTCCATGCACACAGAGACGGGAATCGAACCCGGACCCTGGAGGTGCTAGGCGACAGTGCTGACCACTACACCATCGTGCCGCTCTTATTAGGTTCTTAACCTTAACCTGGCATTTGCAGGCGGTCCATAAGACATTTTATTATGGTACGGGTACGATGATACATAGTACCATGGTACTTTTGATAACACTTTAATACTGTCCTTATTTGCTAGTGTACGGATATCTACAGAAAGTTAATTCCAACACCTAGGAGCCAGGAAACAGGTTGAATATGGTACAGTAATATAAACATATCATATTAGACTGCTGAACTTTTTTAGCCACTGTGCCCCCCATATATATATTATTCAACTAAATATTGCCATACTACCACAGTACCCACTAAAGTGCCTTTTTTTTCACTTTCTTTTTTTCATTTTCTGCAAGATTTAGTGAAGACATAGCACCATGGTAGCAAGAAGAAAATGGAGACACTTTTAGTTTGGTTTTTAAAGCAGTCGGTGTCATGAATCATGAATCATAAATTAACGTTAAGTGAGGTTTATGTCTATTTAATTCATATTTTACTTCATTTAAATGCCTTTCTTAATGTTTTGATTTGTTTTTATATGCAAAAGTATGATTATAGTGTTGGAAATTCCAATGGTAACATGTCTGGGTGGCTAGAACGGAATATTTGCATTAACATTTTTTTCTATGGGAAATGCTTTCCACAGTACGAAATTCCACCTTAAGTATTCGCCTCCAGAACCGATTAAATGTGTATGCAGAGGTACTGCTGTATGACTTACGTTATAAGTTTTATAGAATATAAAACTTATGTTACAGCATAATGTTATGACTATAATAATGTTCAATGTCTTTGTGCTGTTAGCATTGATGCTACTGTAGCTAACCACGTGTTTTCACATATGCTAACACTTGTAGTTCAATCATTTATTCTAGAGCAAAATGCAGCCAATTTCACTCATTGTCTATACCGCTTTATCCTGTATCCTGGGTCGCGGGGGAGCTTCTTACCCAGGAGAGTCAGGGGACGAAGCAGGGTACACCCTGGCACATGAGGGTGCCAGTCCATTGCAGGGCACACATTGGCATTTAATATGCACACATTGGCATTTAATATAAAATAAAAACTTCTGAATATGAACAATTTCTGAAATGCAGTTAAGTTTAAATAATGGCCTAAGTGGCATCTAATATGCTTCACAAATTTGCCTCTCCTGCAAATCTCTTGCCTGTGAAGTTCCTGGAAACCGGGAACGCTTCCAGTTAACTTTCTACATTAAAAATATAATTCAAATGATTCACAGTATTGAGAATTTGGCAAAAGACAGGCCACATTAAATAAATATGTAAATGAAACCCCTGGAGGCTGTTCTCACGTCAGGGATTACATGCATCACAAAACGCAGAGCACCTCGGCACCTCGGCAGCTAAGACGTGGCCTCACTGTGGAATTCTGTGTCACGAGATTAACTTGATGTTTATTCCCAGCAGCTAACACACGTTAATGTAACAGCGTTTACAGATAGAGTCATTAAATCCCCACTGAGCGCTTAGCATTAAAGGTAAAAATAGAAGGTGTACGTGTTTTTTTTCTGTTAAAACCAGAATCTTCCATCAGTGCTTACTGTACGGCTGCAATAATGTCCAATATGGGAATAAAGATAAAATGGGGAGGAGTAAATGTCTGTGTGTGTGGAGAAAAGTTCTTACTGTTTATGGCATGTGGTGCTCTGTTGAATCTAATCTTCACGTATGAGATCCCTCTTACAATTACGTAAGCTTACCCAAGAACGTGGAACATTTATTTTAAAACTGTAATGATATAACACTAAACCCTTAAGACCTTTAAAATTGGTTTCTCTAAGCCCTCGGCGAGTGCGTGCGCTCATTCACAATCAACAAAACGACCGCCTTCCAGGAGAATCCTACACTTTATACACAACCTGCAAACTAGGGTTCGTTAAATAAAACTCTTATTATTCTTTTGGAGTATTAGGGCCAGAAACATCAGTTTTTCTTTCCTCATATTTGATTTGGCATGGCTTTTATGCCGGATGTCCATCCTGACACAACCCTCCCATGTTATCCAGGCTTGGGACCAGTCCGGATAAGGGTACTTGTAAGTACTCTTATCTTATAGCCACATGGTAGACAATTACCCACTCATGCCTCATATTAAATTCAGTTCTAATATAGTGTTGCTTTTACAGGTTGTTGTGTATCACATAAAAGAGATCGACATTATACACTTCCCAATTTTAACTTGAACAGATTGGACTCATCTCTTCCTTGGTGCCTTTATGTTGCTACCTATGTTTTCAATTTCTGATGGGAATACGCCGCGGATAGTAGCATGTGAAATTATATTTCACATGACAGAAAATGAAGGACGTTTGTGGAGGAGAAAAGACTCGAACACCATCATACAGTACGCCAATGCTTCATTCTGGAACAATACTTGAGAATTCAAAAATATAAAATAACACTTATGGAGTTAGGTAATTAAATAACAACAGCAACAACAACAGTCAGTTTTTATTCTAAGACATGAAGGTCAGCTGTTCTGGAACGGTTCTTGGAAGAACATTATTGTGTCGGGTGCGTTTGTAAAACCCATCGAGCTCCAGGATGAAACTGTGTCTCATTTAGACCCTCCCAGGAAAGCGGGACCGAAACTTAGTTCTGCTGCAAAAGACAAGTTCATTTAGAGTCACAAGCCTCAGAAATCACCAATTAACCTCAACCAGCGCCTCAGATTAGAGCCGTTATGAAGCTCTACAGAGCAGAAGTAGCAGATATACATCTCAATATCAACTGTTCAGAGGAGATTATTAAATTTTTAGGATAAACAATTTCTGCATTGTTTTAGCATCTACTGTAGGTTTTGGGCTCCCTTGTTTGTTAGCTCTGGCCCCTTGGGGTGTGGCTCTGCAGAACTTCTATGATGTACTGGCAGTGGATCATTTGGGATCAGCTGTGGGGCATCATTTGCAGGGTGGACTTGTTTGTCCAGTGCATCTCATGGGTGCTCAATCAGATTGGCTGTCATGTGCTCTTTGCCTGCTGGGTGCTGTGCATAGGGGAGTTTTCGGTACCTTTCTATTGTGGACAGCATTGATTTATTTATTTATTTATTTATTTATTTCATCTATTTATTTTTGTGTGCATTGGCTTTTCAGTGGGATCAGGTCAGACGGACTGGCTTTTGCTCTCCGTGGACATGGGTGCCCATGATGCTTTCACCAAGTTGCTGATCACCAGGTGATCAATGATGTCCTCCTCACCTGTCACTGGTCATAATGTTGTGGCTGAATGGTCTATGTAGATATATATTAGAACAGAATAGGTAATAAAACTGTTAACTGTCTTGTTTTATTCACTTTGTTTTAGAAAGCTAGCTAATTTCATACAGTATATCTGTAGATGAGATGTTCAAACCAACCTCAATCCCTGACAAACCAGTTTTGTCCTTTTACGGCTCCTCTCTAATGTTCCCGCTGTGGTTCTGATATATCGAGAATACGTAAGCAGATAATTACATGCAGAGAGTAATAAATACTTGGGCCATATCCAAGAGCAAATTAAATCGTCTGCCAAATAAAATCTCTGGTACTGAAGCATATAATCATTCAAGATGTTCTACATGCAAATATTTTTAATACAGCCATTAAAATCACAGTCCCTAGATCATGATCAGATAAGTTTATTGTATTTCCTGCAAAAGGTGCCATCAGTGATACATTGGGAAAAAGAAAAAACACCATTTAGTCAAAATATTTAAAATGATTAAAGAAAAAAATCACTTTTTGATCATTTTTGGTCATTCACTCGGGCTTCTAGTGTGTTTGTGTGTCTACATTTTAAATTTGAGAAACGTCTATGCCCTTCGGCACGGTGGTGTAGTGGTTAGCACTGTCGCCTTGCACCTCCAGGGTCCGGGTTCGATCCCCGGCCAGGCTCGATTCCCGTCTCTGTGTGCATGGAGTTTGCATGTTCTCTCCGTGCTTGGTGGGTGTCCTCCGGGTACTCCGGTTTCCTCCCACATTCCAAAGACATGTAGGTTAGGTTAATTGGCATTCCCAAATTGCCCGTAGTGTGTGAATGAGTGTGTAAGTGTGTGTATGTCTGTGTGCCCAGCGATGGATTGGCACCCTGTCCAGGGTGTATCTAAGTCTCCCTAAGTCTCCTGGGATAGGCTCCAGGCTCCCCGTGACCCTGAATACAGGATTAAGCGGTATAGATGAAGAGTGAGTGAGTGAGTCTATGCCCTTGCATGAAGATGAGCAGTCTCTAAGTATACTAGCCATCTACATTCGGAATTCCATCACGAATTAACAATTTTACATTCACATGCAATTGGTAGCTACAAACACAGATGTTTTCAAGAAAGTCCATCATCTTCATTTTAGTTGAGTAGAAAAATTAGACAGTTTTCAGCAAAGGGGTATGCGGTCAGTACCTCATCTGCATTTAAAGATACAGACAGTGAAATGGATCATTTGGTAAAGAGATGAAACCTCAAAAACGTGAAACTTGAAACTTCAAGAATTCATTTTCAGAGCGATACTACAGCTGGACCGTTAACAGATGCATTTTGGGGTCTCTGAGACCAAGGTAAACTTATTTAAAAAGGGGTCAAATATGTGACCCTCAGTGAAACCAGTGTCCACAAGGTGAAGTAAGAAGAAGTAACCCATGACCGCACAGCCAGATCTGGCTCAAACCTTATAGTCAGGCTTGCTGACACCACCACAGTGGTTGACCTCCATTGACAGTGACAAGGCACCACACACGGCTCCTAATCTGGTGCTAGAACAACAATCTGTTGAGAAAAACAAACAAAACAAAAAAAGATGATTGTTGACTTCAGTATACTCTGATGTGGTAATCTGTTCTACAGTGGAAAAACACCACATGTTCCTTAGTGTTTACATCACAGAAGACTTTATCTTGACAGCTAATACCAACTTCCTGACCCAGCTGCACCTGCATTTTCACTGGTGCCTGCAGAAGACAAACATCCCCATCCTTCTTTACCACATTCCACAGAGGCACCATAGGCAGTCTTCTGATCAGCTGCATCACTGTCTGGTTTGGGAATTGGAACATTTCTGATTGCAGGACCCTGCAGAGGCTGGTGCTGCCAGCTGAACGCATTATTGGTACGCCTCTACCCCTCTGTTCAGGACAATTTCCATTCACGCAGCATCTGCGAGGGTACCAGCACTGTGGAAGATACATTCCAGCCCTCTCGATTCCTATTTGCCTCTCTCCCATCTGGAAGAATGTTCTGCAGCATCTGTTTAAGGACTGCTAGACTTGGTATCAGCTTCTTCTTCTGGGCTCCTGAGCACTGTATTTCCCCGACAACACATCACATAATAACCCCCCTCACCACCCCATTGCACATTGAAATCAATAATGATGCACATGTCACTATGGTTATTTCTGTACTGACCTTAAAGAACACAGAAACCAAATGTACTGACTCATTACAGTATTGAACCGTCTCTTAAACTCAATTTCGCTCAGGTTACTATCACCACCATTACTGCTCTGACACTCTATATTACATTTCCATTCTAGTTGTAGTTCTGGGCCTTAAGGTTACAGTAGTGTCCACTTTGCAAGTTTAAATGTCAGGTTTCTTTTTTTTTTTTTGCTCATTTGTTTTTGGTCTTTACTGCCCCTTGATATTCTCACCTCCACAGTTTCATCATATCCACTTCCCCGCACACTGTTCCTGTTGCAATTTATATACTGTTATGAGGGGTGTTCAAGTGTAACTAGGACTTTTGATTGTTCAGGATAAGAAAACACATTTATGGGAGTGAAAACTACATTAAGTACCTCTTTTCATTAGGTTGTCTGTGTAAAAACATAATTAAACTCATATGATCATATCAGCTGTCAGTGGTCAAGTTCAACTTAAGTTGTGCAAATAACTTTATTCACTGTGTCCCTATTTTTAAAAAAAAATTGTCAATACCCCCCTACTACTACCCCTTACCCTCTTACTCACTACTACACAGAGGATAAGTTGCAGCCAGGTGCTACTAATCATCAGCCCTTGATTAATTGATCATCAGCAGGTTTGCAGACCTCTATAAAAGCAGATGTTTTGGCAGTTTGCTGGATTGGATCATTCAGGTGTATTAACTCAATGCCAAGAGGGAAAGACATAAGCAAAGGTCTTAACTAAGCAATTCGTGCTGCACATCAATCTGGAAAAGGATATAAAAGCATTTCCAAACAATTTGGAGTTCAACGTTTTACAGTGAGAAAGATTATTCACAAGTGGAAAGCATCCAAGACAAGATAGTTGCAGGCTTCTCAGAAGAGGACGTCGCAGCACATTCACCCCAAGCTCAGACTATACAATGCTCAGAGAAATCCCCAACCCTACAGGCCTCACAAAGCATGTTAAATGTTAAAATCCTTGACAGCACAATTAGAAGAAGATCGAACAAGTACAGTTTGTTTGGAAGGGTTGTCTAAAAAGAACACTGAACAAATCACAAGACTTCTGAAGCAATGTCCTGTGGACAGATGAGACCAAAGTGGAGTTGTTTGGCTTTAATACCCAGCACCATGTTTAGTGAAAACCAAACAGCAGAAATACCTCATACACACTGTCAAGCATGGCGGTGGAGGTGGGATGATTTAGGCTTGTTTTTTCAGCCACAGGACCTGGGCACCTTGCAGTCATTGAGGCGCCCATGAACTCCTCTTTATACAGGAACATTCTAGAGGTAAAATTGAGGCCATCTTTCTGACAGTCAAAGCTTACATGCAACAGGATAGTGATTCAAAGCAAACCAGTAAATCCACATCAGAAAGCAGAAAAATAAAAGAATCAAGGTATTTGGAATGGTCTAGTCAAAGTCCAAATCTCAGCCCAACTGAGATACTGTGGCAGGACCATAAGACAGCTGTGCAAAAGCCAATTCCCAAAAAGCTCAATGAACTGAAGCAATGCTGTAAAGAAGACTGGACCGAAATTCCTCCATAACGATGTGAGAGACTGAAAGTGATACCATAAATTTACTTAGTTATTTCTGCATTTCACTCATCAGTGTTTCACTAGTGCTTGGATACCATCGAGGTAGAAAGTTTTCTCAGTATGCTGGAGCCTGTATGATTCACATCTGAAATGCCCGGCCTCCCAGGAACTCCTTTATTGGCCCAAATATGGAAATGTCTTGGAGCGAGGTCAGGACTGTACTGTATGGGGGATGTAGCGATAACTCCCATCCGAGTTGGCAACAAGTTATTCGTTGACTTTCAAGGATCAGGACGGAGTTACGGCCTTCTTTAAAATGTTTGCACCATTCAAATGTTTTCCTAAGAGCTAAGAGTTTCAGCACCGATGGAAGTCTTCTGTAAATGTCCAAAAAGTTTTACACATCAAATTACAAATTTCATCACATGTCCTAGATTGACGCCCTCCAACTTCAAAGATTTTGACAATCATCAACCATTATAAGTTTTCAACCTGAAGAGTCACCTCAGGTTCAACAGCACTTTGGTAGCACAGAAGGAAAAAAATCCTCTGTTTTTATACATTTTTGAACTTGTAGATGAGGATAGGAGGCCAAGTGTCAAACTTTCTCAAGGGGATTTTTATCCTAGCTCTATCTGTCCCTTCACAATAATGGGAGGTTATACAATATTCATACAATGCGTGGAACTGACTTTACATGCTCCAGATCTAAACCTACATGATGCAATTATGAAGCAATAAAAGAAAGGAAGAAGAAAAAAAAACGCCACATTATTTTTCCTCAAGGTTAAATAATTGTCAGAGCTCATTTGCTCAACTTTTTTCTTTATTTTCATTGTAATACTTCATGCAATACTTCAAGGAATCTATTTGATCCACATGATGGATATAGCATCACTATGATCAAGCACTGAGATAGTGTGAATGGAATGGATCCAGATTGTTTGGTCAGGGAAGCTGCTGTTGGCTTACAGGTCCTGAGGTTAATAGACTCATATTATTGCTGTAGATTTTTAAAACTCAATAATTCATTTCCATAAACCTTTAAATGACTCATAAGCTTTCTTAGAGGAATATATAAGAGCAAAGATGCAGATTGGAGTCTTTTAAGCTTAAAGGTCCGCTATTAGAAAGAAACTGGCAAAACCTGGAATATGGATTTTATAATATCTCTCTGAGCAGAGATACGTACGCTGTACATTTCCTGGATACTTTCATACCAATCTGCAACCTACTGCTTCCATCATCCTGGACATTATTGCTCTGATTTCTAGTGTTCTTTAAAAAACAAAGTTCTCTTTTTAGAAATGTTCTAATCAGGGCCAGATGATGCATCTTGCAAGCTATTCGCATAAACCTAGCTAAATATTTATACAGGTTTAGTTCAGTAGTTATCAGCAGGCAAAATAGGCTCCATCAGAACAAACAGACAGACAGATGGATGGATGGATGGATGGATAAATAGAACTTTATTAATTTTATATTATATCAGCAATCTAAAAAGTAGAGATTCCATAATAATAATAATAATAATAATAATAATAATAATAATAATAATAATAATCAGTATAAAATTGAATAATTTCCTATATAAAGTTTATTAAATCAAAGTTATCAATTTTGATACATTTTTGAATAACGGGTTGGTATAATACGGTCACGTCAATGCCAGAGTTGTTGTCTCACTATTAGATGGATAGATAGATAGATAGATAGATAGATAGATAGATAGATAGATAGATAGATAGATTATCTGTCTGATAATTTTTATTCATATACCTGTTCTCACATTTCATAAAATATTTCCATTTATTCCTTTGATTCTGTAAATCTGCGTTGTGACACTAACCATCATTAAACGCGCAAATAAAATTGAATTGTACTGGATTTGTACAGCACATCATACAAACGCTCCATCAGATAAAGATATGGGCTCGTATTCACAAAGCTTCTTAAGCCTAAAAGTTGGTCCTATAGTGACTAAATTCTAAGAAAATTCTCAGAATTATGATGTTTTCTTAGAATTTCCCCTTAAATTTCGGATTTAATCTTAGTAAAGATTAAAATTATTCACGAAACATCTTAGACCTAAAAACAGCTCCTCAGTTAAAAATTGTTAAGAGCAGAGAGGAGGACTTTTAAGAGGCTTAAGAGTTTCTATAGCAGAGGACAAAATGGCGGAAAGAAGAAATATTCTCCAAACACTGAATGCAAAAGCTAAAAGTAAACGCTGCCCTTCTGTCCAGTTTGGTTTGTTTTACTTCCTTCAACCTCTCTTGGATTGTTGGCTACATACCATCCAAAAGCGCAACTTAAATAGACTGTCCTGTAATCATGCAAATTGGTAAAAGCTGAGCCATTTTGCTCCCATCAATCTGAAATGGATTAAAAGTAATAAAATCAGTACAATAAGTAAATGTAAGAACTTAACTGTGTGGAAATTGGCTGCTTCAAAAACACACATTTTCAACATTTGCTTTTAATTAACCTTAAGATATTTATAACAGCCTACTGTATAACAGACACTTTGCATGAAGTAGCCTGTAGTCATGATTATACAATGTCATTATATATAAACATTATGATTCCACTGTCTATTCTATTATCATATACTCTATTTTCACAAAGAGTATATTTGACCTTTACAGAGGTCAGAGGTTATTTTTTTATCAACCAATCACAGTCCTTGAATTGCTGCATCATCCCTAGCAACTGGGTCGACCACACCCCCTCACTAAGATAAAAGTTTTTTGCACTTTCCTTTCTCAGAGTTGCTCTGAGAAGTTTCCTTAGTCACTTTTAGTCTAAGACTCCCAGCTAGGACTTTTTAGGTTAAGTGAGGAACTCTCTGAGAGAATTCTAAGAAACTTTGTGAATACGGGCCATGGACCGAAGATTCCCCAGTAGAGCATTGCTCAGAGCATCTTACTGCCTATGCTGGTTAGCCTTTTCCCATAGTGCATGTAAAGAAAATGAGATTCACCAGACAAGGCCACCTTCTCCCATTGCCCAATGGTCCAGTTCTGATCATCATGAACCTATTGTACTGTAACTGTTGCCGGTTACCGGTTGTCCTTCCTTGCACCACGGTTGTCAGGTAGAAACCACTGCATACTGGGAACACGACACAAGACCCGCGGTTGCGGAGGTGGGCGGATCCAGTCGTCTAGCCATCACACTTTGGCCCTCGACAACATCACTCAGATCCTTACGTCTGCCCATTTTTTCCTCTTCTAACAGTTTGACTTTTGAGAGCGTATTTACACTACATGTATGTGAGAGATGCTGAAGGAAACATTCAGAATGCTTAACACATACAGATAGAACTCGAATCCAATCTACAGTATTTTACCGCAGATACAGTCTTATGTTTAATAACAATGGACATTAATATTCAACTCATTCTTGAGACAGATTCAAATTAAATGAGGACACTCGTGAGGATCTTCAGTGTATTTAAATGTTGTATAATCAAACCTGAAATACAATCAGGAGAACGTTCAAATGAATTTCGCGGCTTTTTTTCAGCAAATAAAAATTGGCTGTCACAATATTTTTGTATATTTTTATGGTGGTTGTTGTTGTTGTTACTGGCCTTATGACAATTTTCTTCCCCTCAGTTCAGCTTTTAGCGGCTGCCAAAGCTGACTTCTTGTTGCTGAACTCGATGGCGACGGCGGCGGCGGCGGCAGAGCCGATGTGTTCGGAGTGACACCGACTGCCAGAGTCTGGGAAAAGGGCCAGCAGCTCGATATTCATTCATACCTTTACAAATCTCAGGGTCGGGCTTAATGGTGATTTAATGATGTAGATGGGGATTGTTCCTTCACCCGAATGTAATTTGTTACCTTGAATAAATATATTAGCTCTTTCTTAAGCCTGTACAGCTAGCAGGTACAGTGTTTAAGGAAGCAGTGCCCTTAATCTGCCATCTTTGCCTCGGAGGGCCGTAATGGGTCTATTTAGTCAAATGAGAACTGACAAGCCACCGTCTGCTTAGAGACGAAGGAGACTTGAGTACGAGCAAAATAAAGTTGTCATCAGTTTCAAACATCACAAACAAAAAGGAAAAAAAAAAAAAACTTTCGCGGATCGTGGGTGTTTTGTCAAGGCCAGGTGGCACAAAGTGATTCAAGAGAATCTCTCGCTGTTGTTTTTTTTTTCCCTTCTTCCGTATTTATTTATTTATTTATTGCAATGATAATGTTTGAAGTGTACTGTAAATAGCCGCTCCTCACTGGATGAGCTTTCCTGTTTCCCTATACCCTGCGGCTGCGAGGGCTGGACTCCCACGAGCCATCATCCTCATGCCACTGTTTCATATGCAAATCCGCTTCCTTCAGCATCGACACTGCTACCTCGACGGTCTCTGGAGGACTTGAGAAGGCTGCATAAATGTGTCCTTTATTTTATTTGATTACCTGTACAAGAAGCCTCCATTTATAGATGCTACAGATTGAGCAGACTCCTGACACACATGCAGCGACACAACTGCATGCCAATGACGTACAAACTGCACATTTGAGCAAAAAAAAATAAAGATAAAAAAAAATAAAAAAGGAGGGGGGAAAGTGCAGGTAGGTATTTATGTCCCCAGGCTTCCCCAGCTGTCCTCATTCTGTCCCTTCAGTATGCTTCCAGAATCACATGAGAGTAGTTTGACCGGTACACTGGCACCGGATTTACATAAACACTGACTTTGATATGCAACACCGAATGAGTTATGAAATATGCAAGCGCATCAAGTTAAATCAGGTCTAGTCAGCTTTTATTTTGAGGCAGTATCGGACAAAATACTGTAAAAGTTTCAGGTTCAGTACGGGTGAAAGATCAGAGACAACATGTGACAATTTGCTTGTGCGTTTCAGTAGATTGCGTGTGTGATTAAGGAACATCTTGAGGGCGATTTACAAAGAACGAATGACGACATGAAGGATGTGGACTTCGGGTCGAAGTACGAAGGAAAGCCAGTGCAGCACAAATTGATGAAAAAGGTTAATGTTGGACACGGTAGAAAGGTGTCAGAGCTCTCAGTCCACCCCAGCTTGCTTTGTATGGGGCTTAGCAGGCAAAGAGTTCAAGGTGGTTGATCCGGCCTCCAGATTCGCCAGATTCTCAATCATGGAATGAGCCAGACAAACAAATCCATGGAGGCCCAACCCCACAACCCACAGCACCCTAAGGATCTGCCGCTAATTTCCTGTTGCCAGACACCACAGCTCGCCCACACCAAGAGGTCTTGTGGAGTCATGACCCAAGGCAAGAGCTTTCCTGGCGAACCTACAAAATATTAGGCTTAAGGTTTTGGCTTCTAATAGTATGTCTGATTAGCATATGTCCATAGTGTGTATCATTGGTGATCCGCGGTCAACCTGGTGGGTTGTACCAGTGAGGGTTAAGGCACTGAGTTACTGATCGGAAGTTCAATTAAATTCGGGGCTCGAATCCGGATCCTCAGATGTGTAAATCAGAAATAACCCAGAGCCTCAGCCATCATTCCTACTGTCAAGGCTGGAGTCTGTACAGCGAGGGAAAACTTTTCTGACATTCTGTCAGACATGAGAGGATTCTATAAAGAAAGCACTAATATGAATAAATTAATTGGACATTATTGCAGTTGTAAATTTGCCACGTTGCAGAGGTTGTCCATCAATAAGCCTTCAAATTGTTATGGTTTTGCCCGCAGCATCATTTTTATTTCGATCAGAAATGTGGTTTGACATTCATCAGGCTTAATTACGCAGCGTAAGTAGTTGTAAATCAGTGTTAAAGTGCACAACATAATTACAGCTGTTATGTACAATATACACTGTTAACTAATTGCAGCAGTGTGCCATAAGCTCTTGCATGTAAATAAGTCAGCTTGATCACTAATATTTGTGGGGATTTTAGAGAGCAACTCAAAACTTGTTCAAAACGCTTCACACCGGAGACCAGAAAGCACTGACTTGGGAAAGTGTGTGTTTTGTTAAATGCATTAAGTAGAGCATGACAAATACATTCTTTGGATTTTGATCCAAATGTGGATTTTGGAATTTGGTCATTGTGTATCTGTTTGTTTATTTATAACCCAACCCCCCCTGCCCCCCCCCAAAAAAAAAAATAAATAAATAAATAAATAATTGGGACAGAATGAAAACTGGCAATAAAACCATAAAAAAGTCTCTTCACCTTGTACTATTTTGAAATCTCTACATCAACTCATTATTTGATGAATTACCATGTGAATTTTATTATTTGTTGAAAATATACACTTATTTCAAATCTGGTTACTGCAGCATCCTCTGAAACATGTTGGGACAGTTAACTGTTTATCACTGTGTAACATTAACATTTCTGTCATTAACATTTGAACACTTTCTAAGCATTTTCTCAATGATGACGGCAGTTAATAACGTTTAGCTAAGGGGAGTTTCCTCCATTCTCCCATTATTGGGCAATTACTGCGCAGTTGTGCATGTCTTGCCTTATGTTGCGCCCTATAATGCACCACACATTTTAGGCACTCGTACTCTCTTTTTAGCAGCCATTTAACAACTTGAAATGTTGACTTGTTGGACCACAGACCACGTTTCCAGTGTGCCACTCTCCAGATGAGAAGCCTTTGATGTGCAGCTTACTTAAGGCTTAAGTTGCATTTGTAAATGCAGAGACAAATGTTAATGCTGAACCCAAACCAAAAAAGTGTTTTTAAGACATGGATGTCTGAGGGATCGGAGCTCATATATAATCAGAAGTGGTTTTTCAGCCCGTCCCTGAAGTGAAGTGAAATTTGACAGGTTTCCTGCTCCATCAGGTTTGTTTCTTGCTCCATCCTCACTCTATAAGGTCTTGGCTTTTCTCTGAATCTACTTGGATACTGTAACATAATTGGTTCAGGTGTAAAGCTAATAGCTAATGTTTAGAATGTACTATAATAACCATGGATCTTAAATCCAGCTGTACATGATGCATATACAATGCAAATTAAGTTATTTATTTATTTATGTATTTAATTATTCACTACTGGGGGCAATGTTGGCTCAGGCGATTGAGGCTCTGGGTTGTTGATCAGAGATCAAGGTTGGGGATTGGCGCACTGCCACCGCTGGATGGCCATTGTTAGGCCTCTTGGCCAAGGCCCTTGAACCTGTGCCTAACCCTGGTCCCAAAGGCCGGATTAGAAAGGAGAGTGCTGTATAAACGATAAAACCCACTGCCTGATGTACAGGAACAGTAACAAAAAATCAAACAATCAATTGATTAATTAATTAATGAATAGCAGCACGACGGTGATGCAGTCGTAGGCATCACAGCTTTTATTTTGCTTTTATACAACAGTTCCACAAACACCCTTTTTTGAAAGGAGTTGTTTGTTTGTTTACTTAGTTATTTTTCTCCACCAGTTCGTATCCTACTGTGACTAACAGAACAAACTAACCACGACTGTCTAAGCTGGGATCCGACAGTTAGTGTAATTAACAGGTGTGAAAGTCGTTTTAAACTCTTGAACGACCCGTCTTTAGATGACCCACCTCCATTAAACCTATAAAATAGAAGCGACTTGATTGAAGGATGAACCCCAAATATATTTTGCACAAAGAAACAACCAGTCATTCATCATAAACCTGTGAAAATCTGCGGCTGCAGAAAGACAGCGGACTCCTGTAATAATTGTCTTTCTTTACTAATGTGGTTTTCTTCTAATAATTTTTTTATATTCTTGCAAAAGGTCCTACAAATGCATAAATATTTATTTTTTTTACTGTATTTATTTATGTACCCGTTTATCACTTGTATAGCTAGTAAGTAGCAGAAATATGCAACAAAAAAGCCAAATAATAACAAAGTCTTCAACCTTTTTGGCAACATAACGATATGTTCTTTATATAGAACAATAAAGAATTCAACTACAAACAGCTGGCCTTCTCCCATTTGTAATCAATGTCGCCGACCACAAAGTGTATAAACGCGACAATACATGAGAATAAAATAATAGAGGACGAAAAAAACAGCAACATAAATCAATCAACTCTAATTATCACATGCATGACAGTCTGCAATGTTCCATGAGACAGACGTTCTCCCCTTTGTTTCTGTGGCAGCCATGGCGAACTGTCTTTACAGGAGCTGCTGCCCGAGTTCTTAAGAGGTGAAGAAATTGTCACATGTGACAGCAACACGATCAGATGTAGGCTTGACTTAGGAGCTATGTACAGTATAGTATGTAGGCCTGCAGGTCATTTTATTTTAATTTTTTTTAATTGAGTGAAGGAATGGACGCATCCCATTCTAGTTTTCTCCATATTTGCAGAAACTCTCAGGAAATATGTCTAAAGTTGAGTAGATGTCCTTTCCGTCTGTGTGCATGGAGCTTGCATGTTCTCCCTGTGTTCGGTGAGGTTCCTCTGGGAACTCTGGGTTCCTTCCACAGTCCAAAGACATGTAGATTAGACTAGACTAGACTAATTGGCGTAAAAACGGGACAAAAACACGTAAAAATGAGACAATGGTTACCACGGTCCCTAGACATTCCTAGATGGATGGATGTCCTTGGCTTGGGTCATCTGGTCATGTGTGTATATCTTTATCTGTGTCTTTGTGGTTTGTGTGGTGTGTAAAAGATTTGCTGTCCACCTGGTCAAAAATGATTCTAAGACAAGACCCTGGTGGTTTAAAGCTTTTTTGTGGCAATATGAAGAAAAGTGATGCTTCATGATTTCTAATGTTAGGAGTCACTGTAGGAAAAGTAATTACATTTTTGTTTCAAGGAAGATCATTAGGTGGTTTTCTCTGCTGTTAAACGTAGTGGAAGACAACACGAGGGTTGAACCTGGATGGCAGTAGCATGTCTTGGGCAAAGCACATCTTAGGAATTTGAAAAGAAAGGAGAGCAGAGTGCAGCAGACTCAGAGCAATGCAAGTAGGAGTGGACTCATAGTGACCAATCAGGCACCCCGCTTGCCCCAGATTACCCCCTCCAAACCTGGCTGTGCTCCAACTCTGCAAGACTCTGTGGGCCCACTGGGATTGACCATGCTAGTGCAGTAAATGCCCTTGTTGCACCTATCCACAGCACCGCACCAACGATACCTTGAGCACACCATTCAAGTCATTACACACCGATTCTTCTCCTTGCCCTAAATGATGTATCGACTAGAGCCTGGTAGAAAACTTTATAGAAAAGTGGGACAATTTGGAAACGGCTATTTTTAGATGTGATTACCTACTGTAAGTCAGGATGCCACTTCCTCTTTTGCTCAGAATATGCTAAACCTGTTTATTTATTTATTTATTTATTTATTTATTTATTTATTTTTGTCTGCATGCAATTATAATTCAAGGTATAAATTTTAATGCAACCAAATCCCATTACTATCCAGCTAAAAGCCCACTGAACTAAACACAAGTCCAAACAGATCAATTTACGCAATTCCCCAATTCACTTAATATGGAGACTTTATTTATTATTAAATAAAATAAACAGGAACTAAATAGTTTTTAGTGGTGTCTCAGGCAAAAAATGCAATATATTCACTTGACCCAGTGGTGTGTAATTTTCTTACATCTCAAAAAGTGTTTTAATAGCCTTCTCAGCTCCGTATTGGAGTGCTTGCCAGGAACTGGTGGTTTTCCACTCGAGATTTCTGCCGTTAGATAATTAATAAAGAAAAATAATCCTGACCTCCTGCATTGTGATTCATTTCACACACATACCAAATGTGGACTTTTTAAAATCAAAAATCACTGAAAAGGGTTGTGCTTAAAGCGCTAAATGTCTTTTACCTTAGCAGTAACCTTTTTCTTTTTTTTGTTTGTTTTAAAGGTGTAATCAGGTCATTATACAGTGCTGAGCAGCATGGTTAATAACCTCAAACTCGGTGGCTATGAGAACTGCATTTGATTTTTCAGCAGCCTGCGCAGAGAGTAGTTAATGATCTTGGACACAATGATGATGAGACCGGCGTATGAGAATTTGTATTACTTGATTCTTTTGTGCCCTTTGACACTACGGACCATGCAATATTCATCAAACCGCTTGAAAAATGTATTGGAATGTCAGAACATGTTCTTAAATGGCTTAATTTGTATTTAATATAGCAGAGAAATGACTTTAGGTTGTTCTTGGTGTGACCAATTTACCAGTCTATTACATTTACTGTAGGATGGTGTTCCACAGGGGTTTGTCTTGGTTCCTTTACCTTGTCTTCATAGGTGTACACCCACCAGCCATAACATTAAAACCATTAATATTAAATGCACTTTGGTTTTGGGTTCCACTTATTAATGGATCCTTTGAGTGCTGTTGGTCTATGTGGATCGGACTTGTTTGGCTTGTTAAGGCTGTCCTGGTAGGGTGTGGTGGTCCTTACTAAGAATAAATTAAAAATATATTCGTTTATCTAAATTTAAATTTTCTCCCTCATAAGTGAGGGGGGAAAAAAGAATTGGAAGCCAAATCACCATTTCTGCCCATGATGCCTGGTTTCTAGTTGTAAATAAAGGCACATACAGCATTATATGGAGTAATAAGGAAACAGTTATTAGCAAAGCAAAACTAAATACACTTGTTCCATAAATAAATCTAGAAGCTGGGGAAAATCAAACAAGATCTGATTAAACTTTTTTTCGAGAGCTTGAAAATTGATCAGAAGAACACGCTTTTATTGAACGAATGTATAAAATCCTGTAAAGTGGTGTAACTTTAGCATCTGATTGATCACCATCTAATATACCCGTGCAATGTAGAATGAGTGGACCATTTATTTTCGTATGATCAGTCATACCATTATGACCAACTACCTAATATTCTACCAAAATATCGCAACCAAAACAAAACGATGCGCTCTGTGTTCTGACACCATTTTGATGGGAACCAGCATTAACCTCTTCAGCAATTTGAGCTACAGTAGTTCTTCTATGGGATTGACTACACAGGCCAGCCTTCACTGTGATCGCTAGAGGACTGGATCAGAGGAACCCCAACACTGGAGCTCTAGTGGGATTTTCCTGGTCTTCTGTGGTCAGGACATACCAAAAGTGGTCCAAGGAAGGAGGACCGGTGAACATGGCGACAGGCTCAGTGATGCACATGGAAGGTGAGCGCTGGCCCATGTAGTCTGATCCAACAGAAGAGCTTCTCTAGCTCAAATTGCTTAAAATGTTCATGCTGGTTCACATTGTTTTGGTTGCAGAAGGGGACGGGTGGTCATAGTGTTATGGCTGATCATTGTATGTCTGCACATTAATAAGTAATAATAATAAGGAAACATGTTCAACTTTTAATTCACACTATATGACTAATTGCAATTTTATTTACAGACTTTTAAGTAATGTTTGCTCACTCTCACTCACTCTTCATCACTTTTCCTGTAAAGACTCATTGGGGGCCTGGAGCCTATCCTAGGGGACTTGGGGCATGAGGTGGAGTACACCCTGAACCATTTGCCAATCAATCAAATGGCCCGAGCATTCACACACTCATATAATACATGCAGTTTGGAAATGGCTGTTAGTCTAATCCGCATGTCTTTGGGATATGAGAGGAAACCGGAGCACCTGGAGGAAACCCACCAAGCACAGGGAGAACATGCAAACTAAAACAGAACCTAAAACAGGAATCAATCCCTTAACTTTAAAGTTATATATAGTCATTTTTAGACATTCATTTGGGTGGGCATACAGTGGGTATGTAAAAACAAAAAAAGTGCGACATAAATCTTGCTTTTTTTCTCTTTTTGTATTTTTGTTTTGACAAGGGGCTTAAACAAACTGATTGGATTTTTTCCCCTAATGTGACCTCATATAAGAAGGACCCTCTCCCCTGGCTTGTTGCACAGCTTTGCTGTTCTCTGATGGGGTTTGGCTCATTTACACAGACACTGAAACGCAAACACACACACACACACACACACACACACACACACACACACACACACACACACACACACACTTTTTGAGGAAGATCCGAGACCCATGTTACGCTGTTAAAGAAATAATAAAATATGAGACCTTTAAGTCTTAGAGAAATATTGAGTACTGAAGTCTTTAGGAGGTGATAAAAAAAAGTCTAAGCCATGTTATACACGAAGAAATGTGACATATAATGTGGCAGGGAAAATATTGAGTATGAATTAATCCAGTGATGTATGAATCAGAACAGTGAGGCTAATTCATTCACAGTCTCCTCTCATCTGACAGCTTGACCTTTCAGTAAGCTGTTGGCTTTAGGCATCATTTCATTTTTCTCTCATTAGGACATGATTTAGGAATGAATGAGTGCGAAGATAGATCTCCAGAAGACTGTACAGTCATACATAAAAGGCATTAAAAGACCCGCACTGACTCTTGTGTAGCTGCCATTCTTATTCATTCTTTTTGTACCATCATCATTATTACTATCATAGACAGATAGACCTAATAATTGTATATATTATATCTGCGCTAAAATTGCAGGTCTTTGTGATGTAAAAAAAAATTACAATGATAATCCGTGACTGGTTTTAATCCACAATTAATTTAAGCATAGTATGCATTGTAATTCAGATAAAAATAAAAAAAAATACGGAAATGTTTAATAGAAGAGAAAAAGGTGTGTGCAGAATTGACAACCAAATTAAACTTCATGTTCAAAAGAAATTCACCTGTTAGTCAATACAATGTTTCTGGGAGCTCATTGTTAAAAGGTATTGATAAGGAACGGAGTAGAAAAGATTTGAAGTACATGAGAAGTAGTATACCATGGAACACCATCAATGCCATCGGTTCATAGCAAGTGGTAAAAATGGACAGCTACGGTGTCGTTACACTCAACAGGATGGCCTGCTACAATTGATAAAAGGATAATATGGAAACTAATCAATGAGGCTGCCGACAGATCTACGGAAACATTAAAGGAGCTTCAGGAAATATCTACCAAGTACAATCAACAATCTCACAAAATGGCATGAAGCTTTGCTATAAGGAAACTGGATGGATCGACTTTTTGTCATGGCAAAACACATTGACCTACATTTTGTCAAACCATTTAGCCAAAAGACTGTTTTTGGCCATAATTCTAAAGGATAAGTTTGGTCATGAGAACAAGAGCTTATAGGCTTCAAGACAATACATCTGACAATGTTGCATGGTGTTGGTAGCATCATTGCATTTCTTCAGATGGGACTGGGGCGGTAGTAAAGTTAAAGGGAGCCATGAAACCCTGGGTATCTCCAGCTACAAATCTATTACAACATGAAAGATATAGGCATTAAATCCTTTGGAATTTATAGCATGTAAAAAACCTGTAAAATGACATGGAAAAGGAAGGGCAGCTCTGGCACCTTGATGCATTGCTGTACATGATCTCTGGGGGGTGTGCTGGGGTGTCTGGCATCAGGACAGTGGATACTTTGGGAGCTGTGGGTTGTGGTGTCACGCCTCCATGGATCAGGCTTGTTTGTCCGGCGCATCCCGTGGGTGCTCAATCAGATTGGGGAGTTTGGAGGCTGGGATGGTGACCTTGGGCTCATTGCCTAACGGGCTCCCCGTGGTGCACTAGGGCCCGTATTCACAAAGCTTCTTAAGCCTAAAAGTTGCGCCTAGTGACGCAATTCTAAGAAAAATCTTAGAATTATGGCATTTTCTTAGAATTTCCACTTTTAGGAAATAAGGATTAAATCTTAGTAAAGATAAAAATGATTCACAAAACATCTTAGCCCTAAGAACAGCTCCTAAGATAAAATTTGTTAAGAGTAGAGAGGAGGACTTTTAAGAGGTACAACACAATTTCTTCATATACAAAAATGATGATTTCACTGTTTGTTCTATTATCATGTATTCTGTCTTCAGGGAGAGCTCATTTCATAACCTTTGCAGAGGTCAGAGGTTATTTTTTATTAACCAATCAACGTCCTTGAATTGCTGCATCATCTCTAGCAACGGGGTCGACCACACCTCCTCACTAAGATAAAAGTTTTTCTACTTTCTTTACTCAGAGTTGCTCTAACAAGTTTCCTAAATCACTTTTAGTCTAGGACTCCCAGCTAGGACTTTTTAAGATAAGATAGGAGCTCTCTGAGAGAATTCGAAGAAACTTTGTGAATACGGGCCCTGGTGTTTTGGTGCCTTTCTATCATGGTTAGCATTGACTTTTGGCGATTCTGTCTTGCATTGGCCTTTCTATGGGATCGGACCGGACCGGTTGGCCTTCAGTCCCAATGGACATGAGTGAGGCTTGTGTGTTCTGGTGTATGTATTCGGTGAGCAGTGTTGTTCAGTTCACATGGCAGTGGTGTTGATGTTAATGGTTGATCAAGGTATATTTATAAAATATGCAAAAAAATGCATCTTTCTTTTATGTTTATATGCCCTCAACTGTTCTAACCGTTTTCTAACAGTTTACAGGATGAGCTGTTTGTGAAAAAAAAAGCCTTGAAAGGTTAATACAGTGTCTCCCCAACCTTGATGAAGGAAACCCCTTTCCGATTGCTTTAGCATTTTCATGGGCCCTCTGTCACCCAGGGGACTTTGGAATTGTTACCTCCTACTGTATACAGAACCCGTATCTGCAGGACTGTGAAGCACTGAAGAAAAAAATAGTCATACAAAATCAGACATCATACATCAAAAGGCTGCTGGTCTTGTTCTCATTTCCTTTGTTTTTCTCTCTACTTTTGTGCTGTTGCCAGAAGACTACTGATCTGTCTTGATCTGGTGGAGCTTTATTCTGTGCCTAATCTCTGTAAACATGAAGCAACCTCTTTTACTTCTGCTTGGAGGTGGAGCAAATCAGAGCATGCCGATGAATGAAGATCCCTGCATCCCCTAAAGGATTTAAATAGTAAATGTTGCTGCCTCCAAGACCCTGTCCAGGTTATTTAATGTTGCTTCGTAGAGGACTTGTAGAAGGCGTACAACAAAACTTCATTCCATCTCATTATATCTTTTATCTATCGCCTCAATCTCATAACTAAATTTTCAGTGGCATTCCATGTTCCACCCTCCTGCTGAGTTCAAAACAAGCAGATGAAGCCAGATGCACAGAGAGCAAGAAAGAGAGGGAAAGAGCGAGAGAGCGAGAGAGAGCGAGAGAGAGTGCATTTACATCCTGTTAATTAAATGCCCTCAATTTCGAAGTGGTTTCATGAGATATGGGCTGCCTTTAATGCCTCTCCCCTCGCCTTCTCCCACCCACGGAACAAGGGAGATGGTCCTCTTTTGGTTCTACGCGATTGGAAAAGTTCATTCTTTCGCTTTTAGCTCAGAAAATGATTCTCTACTCCCTGCAGTCTTAATCTGCTGAAAGAAAGAAGCTGGGTAATGATTTCTGGAGTACCTTTAAGGCTGAAAAAACTGAATAGAAGCACCAAAGGACGGCTAGGACGGCTTTTAAACTCTCCACTAACCTCAGACACTCAATTTTGCAAATACACTTACCGACCAGTTTATTAGGAACATCTGTGCCAGCTGCTTCTTTATGCATTCACCCAATCGTTTGTGGGGCAAACCGAATGCATAAAATCATACAGATGCAGATCAACAGTTTCAGCTAATGTCCACAACAAACGTCAGAACCTAAGAACAAAGACAAAATGTGAGCTCCCATACAGTACAGTATACGGCTGCTGTTGGCAGATGAGCCGGGTACACGAGTGTGTGTTTGTGGTTTGTGATCAGACATGGAATTGTAATTAGGCATGAATTACCCACTCCACATCCTAATTAGACTTAATCTTATATTTCCTCTGAGCAGAGGCGGTTCGAGAACGTTCACATCACCAGGCTAAAGAGACGCGAATTCAATAGTTTTTTACCTAAATGTGACGCAGATCAGAGTCATTTTCGTCTGAGGCGCTAGATCAGACACATTTCCGATAAACAGTATAGTGTGCCGATGTCATCAGTAAGCATCAGCAGCATGAGGATTTCAAGCGGGGCGTCTGGTTTTTTTTTTTTTTCCTTCTCGACCTCAACAAATACAGCCGACTAACTGCTCGCCGTCCTCCAGACGAAAACTCCAAGGGTATTTTTGCTGTAATTGCATCTGTTGCTTTGTTTATAATGTATGAGTGAGTCCACAAATATGATGTGTTTTTTTGGCCTAGATTACGCGAGCCAAGATGTATCGATGCGCACATCAGAGGAAAGACGTGTCCACTTTAGAGTCAGATGAACTGGACTTGTAATTATGAATGTGAAGCATCATGACATGCAAATCAAATCTGACCAAAAGGAATCAGAATGGAGCAATGTGGCTCGTAATGTGATTGTCACCGTAATAATAATAATAATAATAATGATAATTAAAAAAATGATAATAATTTGCCTTAACTTTACTCTCATACACACACTCACACACTCATTCTCACTATATCAGCCTAATCTGCATGTCTGTGGACCCTGGAGTTAAGCCATTTTTTTTAAATATATATATTTATTAATAATGGCATTACCCGCTCTTAATTCTAAGGTCAAGAGTCAAGACTAAACCATTTAAAACTTTAGGGTTTGTAAACTGGATGTATAGAATAGTTAATGCTTTTAAACAAAATGCGTCTGTCACACTACAGTATACCGTACACAAGCCATTGTTGAAAGAAAGCTGCTTCTCTGATTAATGCTCTCCTCGACCAGCCTGTCAGTTTACTGTAGGTGGACGGCCATGTCTTGGTACCGTAGGTTTGCAGTTGTTCCATACAGTTTCCATTTCTGGATGATGGATTGAACAGCGCTCTGTGAGATGTTAAAAGCTTGTGATATATATTTTTTAGAACCTACAGTAACTCTGCTTTAAACTTCTCCACAACTTTATCCCTGACCTGTCTGGTGTGTTCCTTCAGCCTCATGGTGCAGTTTGTTTGTTAATGTTCTCTAACAATCCTCTGAGGGCTTCACAGAACAACTGTATTTATACTGAGATGAAATTACACACAGGTGGCCTCTATTTACTAATTAGGTGCCTTCTGACGGCACTGGATTTTAGTCATGGGTATCAGAGCAAAGGGGGAGCGAGTACAAATGCACACCAGACTTTTCAGATTTTTATTTGTAAAACATTTTGAAAGCCATTTATCATCTTCCTTCCCGTTCATAATTATGTGCCACTTTTTGTTGGTCTACAATGTAAAATGAATAAAGTTCATTTGGGTTTGAGGTACAGTATGGATACTTTTGCAAGGCGCTGTATATTACCGGTATAGTCAATGATCTGTGGTTTATTTGGTAGCATTTCATAATGTGATTGAGTTACTAATTTCATTGCTGTACAAATTTAGACTCCCCCTGGAGACCTGAGCTGATGCCCTCTTTCCACTTCCCTGCCCATCTTGTACCTCTCGCAGTCAGAACTCCGCCTCTCTCATAAATGTGCAAAAAGAAAACCGATGCACTTAATACGACCATTTTTCTTTTCTTTGTTTTTGTGCGGTCTGTGAATCTCCGCTGGTCAGCTACCCATGTCGTCTGGACCTAAATCCGTCTCTGTCTCTGAGGACTCTCTCCTCCAAAGACCTCCTCTGTGATCTCACTCTGAACGATTGATTCTCTGAAAGATTCTCCATTAGGCATTTCTCCAAACTGTTCCCTGTCCATCATCTGCCAGGGCTGTGGACGAAGCATCGGCATCCGTCTCTCTGAGTGCTTTCACATATGAAGTGTTTATTCTGTTTGATTCGAACCTTGTTGTGCTTCACGTTGTGGTGTAACGCGCATGACCAGACCCACTAGTCTATACGTATCTGACCGAGGTGGTCTTATAGTCCGCCTCTAGTTAAGTGCCTCTGAATCGACCCGACTGCAGGCAGCGAGCTCTGAAATGTATTTTATGTCACGTCAGCATTTTTTTCTTCTGCCACACTAAGGTGCAAACTGAGCCAAAGGTCAGAGTTATAAAGCTACAGGAATTCTAGATATATCGTATTCTGGACATTTGAAAGAAGAAAAAGTGCTGGATGTGATAACCAAAATGTTATGTTTTATGTGTATATAAAATATACACTGCCAGTCAAAAGTTTGTACACCCCTTCTAACTCCATGGTCGGTCCTGATGTTTATTTCTTTCTACACTGTAAAACAATACTGAGGGCGTTTATCCAAAACACACAATAATCTCCTCTGAACAGTTGATATTGAGATGTTTATCTGCTACTTCTGCTCTGAAAAGCTTCATAACGGCTCTAATCTGAGGTGCTGCTTGAGGTTAATTGGTGATTTCTGAGGCTGGTGACTCTAAATGAGCTTCTCCTCTGCAGCAGTAAGTTTTGGTCTCGCTTTCCTGGGAAGGTCTTCATGAGAGACAGTTTCATCCTGGAGCTCGATGGGGTTTACACATGACCTTGATAATACTGTTCTTGCAAGAACCGTTCCAGAACAGCTGACCTTCACGTCTTGAAATAACAACAGGCTGTTGTTGGTGTTGTGTTTTAATTATCTAATGCCATATGTGTTATTTTATACTTTTGAATTCTCCAGTGTTGTTCAGGAGACATCCATAGAATGATGCCACTACCACAAGTGGGTCCAGACCTCTGAAAAACATTGTCATTTATAATAAGCTAAAAAAAATATTTATTTTTAAATACTTAGTGCCAGGAGTTGTGTATAAAACAAACTTTATAACATTTTAAATGATAGTCATTGAATTTAAAATTTACACAATTCCTTTTTCAAAATGTATTTATTTATTTATTTGTTTATTTATTTGTATGTTTATCTTCTTCTATACATATACTAAAACTGTAAAGTGGGCGTGTCTGTACATCTGAAGATATTTGCGAGAAAAAAAAAACAATTTGGTGGACGTAAGATGAGCAATAGAACACATCAAGATTGTTTTTGGAATTTTTGACTGTCTGTTTGTTTGTACATGCATCATGTGACAACTACTGAAGGAATCTGAATGGGGTTTTTACAGGTGTATTTGGCCGAGCTTGAGGTAACATATAGGCTTTGTTTCATGGCAATCGGCCCACGGGAAGAGAAGATATGTTACTTTGGGATTTAAATGGAAAATTTGTGATTCACACAAGGATAAAATCCCAGCAAGGTCACATGTCTGGAATATTTGTAGTAGTTTTCGTGCTGTTTGAAGAATGTCTTAAGGGTAGTTCAGGCATACAGATTGGTAAGAAGAAGGAGCCGACTTCTCTTGACTGCAAATCCGTCCCTGGAGACTCCATCAGCTTCTGGTTACACAAACATGGCTGCCAAGCGCTCCAACCCCTAACACTCTCATTCCAGTTCCTGATTACTGATTGTCAACACCGCGACTCAATCACACACCGCCGCCGTATATAAGCACTCTCGGAGCACTCACTTACTGCTAAGCATATGCTCTGTGTTGATTTCCTTGTTATTTAATCCTGTTTTGGTTTCCTGTTTATCACTCTGTCCTGTTCCTGTTAACGCTGTTTAAAGCTTTGCATCATCTCTCTCTCACACACACACACATACACACGCTCTTACTGGTGGCCTGATTGAGATTTTTATTGCCTATTAAATAGACGACTGCTGTGGTGTGTTGTTTGCTGGTCACATTTTTATATATACAGTATATACATACTTTCACTCCACTTTCATGTTGTTTTTGACCGAACCATTCAAAAGTCACAGCAGAAATCGAGACTCATTAGATCAGGAAACGTTTTTTTCAATCTTATTATCTTGTTAAATTTTGCTGAGCCCATGTGAACTATAGCCTCAGTTATGTGACAGGAGCGGCACCCGGTGTGGTCTTCTGCTGCTGTAGCACATCAGCTCCAAAGTTCAAACTATTGTGCAGTCAGAAATACTCTTCAGCCTCGGCATACAAACGTCCTGCGTCTGCAATTTTGCAAGAAATTGGACTCGGCATACGAAAGCATTTTCAACATACGAGCGAACAAACTAAACTCTGGCTAAATTGCGCGTACGTACTTGATTTTGTCAGCAGAAAGCCAAGCAAAGCAAGTTTTATATATACAATACTGTACAAAAGTCTTAGGCGCCATATTATCTGTAGTACAAATTTTGTTATATAAGTTTATTATGTCTGTATTATTATGCACAAGACCGTTCCCTACAAAGATACACTAGAATTAATGAATAAATAACATCACAGAAGAATATTTGCATGCCTGTAAAGAAAGAGACATATTACATGACGGACCAGATTTCAGATGGGAAAAAAAAAATTCAATAATGTCGACTACTGGGATTTGCATGTAAATAGAAAAGAAAGCGAGTGTGATGAAGTTACCAAAAAAACTCCAGCATGCTCAGTAAAACCTAACATCTGTTTTTATTTAGAATGCCGCACACATCTGTATCAAACATTTTATATATAACCTTTTTGTGCAAGATTTTGTGAAGATGTAGCACCACAGGTCACTCAAGAATGTTACCAAGGCCGGTAGCAAAAAGAAAAGGGAGCGATGTTCAGTTTAGTTTTTAAAGCAGCCGTTGACAAGAGGGATTATAAATTGAGGTTAAGTGAGGTTTAATATCTATTTATTTCATATTTTACTTCATTTACATGTCTTTTCTAAATGTTTTGATTTGTTTTATATGCAAAACTATGATTATAGTGTTGGAAATTGATAATATTGGTAATATTCTTGGGCGGCAGGAACGGATTATCTGCATTTACATTATTTCCTATGGGACAATGCGTTTCACAAGACGAAATTCCGCAGTAAGAACTCGTCTCCGGAACAGATTCAATTTGTATGCCGAGGTATCGCTGTATGTACTGTATGTGAGTTACTGTTTCCTTTCCATGGGCTCGAACAAGCCTGGCCATTCTCCTCTGCCCTTTGGCATCAACAAAGCATTTTTGCCCGGAGAACTGAAAACTGGTTATTTTCTCTTTTTTCACACCATTCTCTGTAAACCTTAGAGTTGGTTGTGTGTGTCTGAAAATTACAGTAGATCAGCTGTTTCAGAACTACTCACACCAGGATGTCTGGCAGAAACAGAAAATTGAAAAAGTCATTTAAATCTCCTTTCTGCTACTGTTCTGATGCTCGTCTTGAACTTCAGCAGATCGTCTTGGACCGGAGTTGCTGCCGTGTGTTTGGCTCATTAGATATTTGCAGCTGTAAAGGTGTACCTAATGAATTGTCCATTGAGGGTAGTTCTACTGTGTAATGGACTGAGCACTTTAAGCTGTATTGTTTAGTTAGAGAATCTAATTATATTCTCAAAGCTCAGGGTGTTCAGTGAGACTGTTAGCATTAAAAAAAAAAAAAAAAAGTGTCATAATCATCATCAGCCTCGCAGCTTTCTTCTTTCTTTATTTCGTGATGGAATCCGGAAACGGTTAGGAAGTACAGAGCTTTTTTGAAGTTTGCCACAAGATGAGAACTAAATTGAACAGTTTCTGTTGCACTTGAGTCAAGTGGTGATGTGTCTCCAAGCTTAGATTGTCCCTGTAGCAGGCCAATTTGTTCGATCATGACCTTACTCCGAACAATACTTTCAAAAAGGCACAAAGCAAGGAGATTGTATAAACATTGTTGTCTAGTTGTCTTATATATATATATATATATATATATATATATATATATATATATATATATATATATATATATATATATATATATTTCATTCTTTTATTCATCCATCTTCACTAAAAGCTTTATTCTGTTCAGGGTGACGAGACAAGGAATACACTCTGAGATAGACACCAGGTCATTGTACACACACACACACACACACACACACACACACACACACACACACACACACACACACACGCCTTCTTTGATTTAGTCATCTACAAACAGCCTTTCTAGTTATTTTGTGCAATTTTATGGTAAAGGGAATACGGTATATAAGACGGGAGGCCACCCGTGTCGTGCTTTGAATAACAAATATAAAATATGTCCTATATAAAAATCTTTTCAACAATGAAGCGAGCATTTTTAATCCAAAAGGCTTTACAGCTAGGAGTATTTTTATTTTTTCTTTCCCTCTCTCTCTCTCGTTAAAGCTTAAGAAGCTGCGGATTTACGGTTCGGGTTTGGAGTGTGAATTGCTCTTCTGAGAACTCCCCAGCTTTCGGAATTGTGCATAAGCTTATTAAACACTTATTAAGCATAAGCACATTAAGATTTATTAAGTTGAAATCCATTAATTACTCTGGATGCTTGTTAATTCGGTGCATTTTTATATAAAAGTAGTAGATCCTTAGACAGAAATGCAGCTTGTAAAATTACAATCTACTATACATTCAGCACTTACTGTTTCTCACAAAATATCAGATCACTTTTATGTTTTTCCAGCTGTTTATGGGTGTGCATATCGAAAATGGATCCTTAGCTACCACATGATCGTACGTTTCCAAAAGACACCGGGTGGAACACATGTAAAGCTCCCCAGATATCATTATAAAAATAAATAAAAAAACTCAACATCTGTACTTAAGCCTTTATGAATGGAGTTGTAGATGAGTGCAGATGCAGATCATCATCAAAAAGCAAAGAGGAAAAACAGAGAACAGGCAGAGCCCGTGGTGAATAAGTAAATTAGTCCTATAATAGGTGTATGGATATTGTCTTGATGTTATGGAAATTATTCACTTCTTGTACGCTCACAGATACTATCTTGTTTTGAGGTCAAGACATTTTTAAACCCAAAAGCAGCTAACCGAATAAAGATCCATTTTCCAAAAGTGCTTTTTTTTATTATTATTATTTTTTAATTGCAACATTTATTTTTCAAGCATTGTTTAAAATGTCCTTGAGTGGAGACAGTTTTTTTTTTACCCCAGTCCTTCTAATCACCCTTCTGAAGTCTCTGACCTGCCCTGCAGTGTTTTATTTCCTGTCCTTTGTTATTCATGATTCTCAGATGTATGGTGTGTGTGTACGCGTGTGTGTGTGTGTGTGTGTGTGTGTGTGAGACGGTACGTTTGAGCGTGTGGGTGGGTGAAAGGATGTGTATGAAGGATGTAAGTTCACAGGGAATGTCAAAAGCCTCTTAGCTCGAGGAAGAGTTTCCAACGTTCACAATTGAAAGATGCTTCATTCAACTACCTTGTAATTTCCGGCCTCAGACTAGAAAAGCGTCCAAAAAGAAGAAAAATAGCGGCGCAAATTGAAATTTGTACTCAGGAAATTGGCACACTGCCCTCAACACTGGATCCGGCAATGACATCAAATCCACATCGCTGCACTCAGCGCCGATGGTAAACAAAGTAGCATTTTGTACCTTTTAATGCGTTTTAATGTATACAGAATTCTTAGTGGTTATCACTGTCGCCTTGCACCTCCAGGGTCCGGGTTCGATTCCCGCCATGTGCATGGAGTTTGCATGTTCTCCCCGTGCTTGGTGGGTTTTCTCTGCATACTCCGGTTTCCTCCCACAGTCCAAAAACATGCAGATTAAGCTAATTGGTGTTTCCAAATTGCCTGTAGTGTTTGAATGATCGTGTGAGTGTGTGTGTGTACCCCATCTCGACTTCTGGAAGAGGCTCCAGGCCCCCCGTGACCCTGTATGCAGGATAAAGCGGTATAGACGATAAGTGAGTGACTAAGTGAGTGAGAATTCCCACTCAATGTCCAAACATGGGAGGGTTGATCCGGTGAGAAACCTGTGCCAAGTCACCTGTCACATGCGGATGGGAGGGTCCGCTGTGGCGATCACTCGATGGGAGAAGCCAAAACACGGGAGCAAAGCCGAACTCTTTGTAGTCTTATGCAATAGAAGATCATCTGTAACTCAAATTGCTGAAAAAAACAGGCAGGTTAAGCTGCAGACAAGTCAGTGTGCCTCTGCTGACCCGTGTGCCATAAGTCGCCGTACAGTAAGTGCCTATAATGGGCACATGAGCATCAGAAATACATATGGATGCCATATATAAAAAGGACCAATTTTATTCCATATATGCAGCATATACAGTATATGGCACATAATTCAAATTCATATATGTCAATAAATTATACCCTGAACATCTTGGTGATTTATGCCAATGGGAACATGGAATAAAGGCAATGTGTATAAAGTAAATAAGTACATTACATTTTGTACATTTTTAGTTTGGCCTTCTAATTCTTCTAATTCCATCTAATTAATGGCCTTCTAATGTAGGCGGGCGTGGCTCAGTGGTTAAGGTGTTGGACTTGGTGTATGGTCTAGAAGTTCAAACCCCACCACCACCAAGTTGCCCCTGTTGGGCCCTTGAGTGAGGCCCCTGACCCTCAGCTGCTCATACTGTATGTAAGCTGAGATATAAATGTACGTCACTTTGGATGAGGGCGTCTGCCAAATGTTGAAAAGTAAAATATAATTCCAAATATCATATCAATGTAATACAAATATCATAAATCTAGAAGTTTTTTCAAAATGTTTTATTTCATTTCAGGTACGCCTACAACTCGCTGCCTCACTCAGTGTCTGTATGTAATCTGAGCCTTTTGTAGAGAAACGCAATTACTGATGACTGATGATGTTAAATTGTAGAAAGGGAAATTTGTTCGGCATCGTTCATATCACTTTCTTTTTGTCTCACTGATCGTTCTTTAATCAATTAGCTAATCTCATGCGAACGTCCTCCAATTAGCCAAACCATTAAAACCACCTGCGGAAAAAAGATCTACGTCCATATTGTGCCACCGAAACAGCTCTGACCCATCAGGCAGGGACTCTATAAGACCTCTGAAGGTGTGTGTGTGTGTGTGTGTGTGTGTGTGTGTGTGTGTGTGTGTGTGTGTGTGGTTTCTGTCAGTAAGGTGTTAGCAGTGTTAGATCCTTTAAGTGTTAGGTGGAGCCTCCATGGTTCAGCCTTGTTTATCTGGCACATACAACAGATTCTCAATCAGAATGAAAGATTTGGGGAATATGGAGGCCAAGTCAACGCCTTGAAGACTTCATGTTTCTTAAACCAGGTCTGAACCGTTTTATTTTTATTTTTATTTTTTATTTTATTTTATTTTTATCTATCCTGCTGAAGAAGGTCACTGCGTTCATGGAATACTGTTGCTATAAAAACGTTGATTTGATGTGCAACGAAATTTAGTTATGAGGTACATGTCAAATGAACATCCACATGAACGGCAGGACACGAGGTTCCCCAGCTGTCGCAGACTTTTTTTTAGCTAGTTTAGCTGCCTTTTGGGGACAAGATGGCAGACCGTGCTAATGTTCACCTGATTAGAACAGCCTTTTGATGCTCATCTGTATATAATATGTACAGTGACATTATTTTTTCATGTACCCCAGCTGGGGTCAGCCAGGATATAGCACCCTGTGGAGGAAATGGCGTTAAGGGCCTTGCTCAAGGGCTCAACAGTGTCAGCTTGGCAGTGCTGGGCTTTGAACACCTGCCCTTCCGCTCAGTAAACCAGTAACCCAAAGCCATTTTAGCCACCACCGCCTCATGGAAGTAAAGATGGAAGACCAAGACTCTAGACCAGGGCTGTCCAAATCCAGTCCTGGAGGGCCAGTGACCAGCACAGTTTGTAATTTACCAACACATAAACACACCCACTGAACCTAGTAATTAACAGATTAGTTAAATCAGCTGTGTTTGAGAAGAAGAAGCACCAAACTGTGTTGGACACTGGCCCTCCAGGACTGGATTTGGACACCCCTGCTCTAGACCAAGAGTTTATTTCAAAAGCAGTGGCACAAAATGATTCCTTTAGCTTTCTTAATTGAGTAAAAACGATTGCCTGTGTGCGGCATTGGTGGCTTAGTGGTTAGCACCGTCGCCTTGCACCTCCAGGGTCCAGGTTCAATTCCCATCTTCGTGGAGTTTGCATGTTCCTTTTTTGCTTGGTGGGTTTCCTCTGAGTTCTCTGGTTTCCTCTCACAGTCCAAAGACCTGCAGATTAGTCTAATTGGTGTTCCCAAATTTCCATGAGTGTGTGTGTGTGTGTGTGTGTGTGTGTGTGTACCCTGCGATGGATTGACACCTCATCCAGGATGTACCCCGTCTTCTGGGATAGGCTCCAGACCCCCTGCGACCCTGTATACAGTAAGTGATGGCTGTGTTTATTGCTGTTATTATTATATTATGTGGCACATACAGTACACCATACAAGTCCCTGTGAATTCTATCATTTCCTCAATAATGTGAACACACAAATATTAAATTCTTGTTAATTTTACATGTTAAATGTGTATGTAAAGTATGTATAAGTAATATATTTCTATCCACAAGATTTTTAAGATTTAAAATTCTGTTCTAGCCCACACCCCTTAGTATGAAAGACTGTCAAGGTTAAATAAAGAATAAATACCTTATTGTCTAACTAGATGAATTAATTCTGGCTTTTCAGGCTCTTGCTTGTCTTCAGCTTTATAGCACCTTAAAATTAATGTTAAACATTACAGCGCTCACTCCAAATCTTAGTATTGACACCCCCCCCGGGACTTGCTCAGATCTTATATTTACGCACGGAGCAAACATTTACTTATCAGTTCAGCAGGCCATCACTGCACACCTGTAACAAATTAATTTAAGATTCTTCCCTCAGGCTTTTTATCCGCTCTTAAGTAGGATGTGATTATGTGAAAAATGTTTTGCGTAATTAATAGAGCTGTCATAGGTGACAAGGAGGAGAGGATACTTAAATGCTTCCCTGGTGCATGACTAGCTAATTATCTTATGATTGAAAACTATGGAGATTTAATATATCTATATATTTTCATAGAATATATTTTCGTCTTGGCCTGCGCTTGTCATTTAATCTTCACATTTAATATTCAGCATACTGTCATTATTTTATACACATTGTAAAATAATAGCTATGGGCACATTTACATTTAATTGTTTCAAATCTAAGAAATTTAACAGTCTTAGATTAATTATCTGGCAAGTGGCAAACAAGTTGTTAAGATATGTTCAAGTTTACTAAACTAATAACAAAAATACAGTTATTAAACTTATCTCTGACGATATTGAATACTCAAGTACGTATAGTGTCTCACCATATGCCAAGTTACCCGAGTTTCCATTGTGCTCAGCTCGTTTAATTTAAGCAAATTCCTATTACACACTGAATGATGTTAAAGTTCTTTCTTTCTTTCTTTCTTTCTTTCCCTAAGTGTGTCATGAGCCAGAATTGTGGTGCATGTACAGTACGTACATCACCATAGGCCTTGATCGTTATAAGCTTTACTCTTCTACACACCAACTGTGAAGTTTGCCGCCTAGTGTGTGAGTACAATGTAAGTAATTGGAGCCAAATTGCACAGCCCTTGTTCCATGCACAAAAAAAAAAAAAAAAGCTCTTATTTCAAAAGAAAGAAACTTGCACGTTTAGTCAGTAACTTAGTGATATATTTAATGATGGAGACTTTACAGCACTTGTGTAAGTCGCACTGGGATAATAACATGTGCCATATACTGTAAATAGGAAAGGAAATGTACCAGAAGGTCCAAGGAATAATAACAAGTTAAAAAGCGAAAGGTGTCTGAACTTTGATCTATGGAGGTCCAGTTCCTCTAGGAGCCGTTTTGGCGGCACAAGAAGGACTTGTACATTATTATGTAGGTAAATGGTTTTAATGTTATCTATCGATCTATCTATCTATCTATCTATCTATCTATCTATCTATCTATCTATCTATCTAAATTTTTTGTGTCACCTGCTGCTGTAATGCAATAATTTCCCTCACGGGATCAATAAAGTATATCCATCCATCCATCCATCCATCCATCCATCCATCCGTTGCAGCAGCCTAATTTTTAAAGAATAAAACAGACAGTCATAGAGACACTAGTGAACCGGGTAATATTTAACTGGAATTTGTAATTTCTTGGGGGTCTCTGGTGTCAGAAGCCTTCTGGGAAGCCTGTTATTCATTAATAACAAACTGTTTAAGCAATAATATCGCCCCCTATGGAATACTTGATAAAATGCTCATGGAATTTAAATCTCTTTCTACATATCATGAATGTGAATAAATCTAAACTTTTTTTTTCTCCAGTCAAACAAATTGAAAAATGAAATTAAATGAAATTAATTAAAATAAAAGGTTGCTTTTGGTTGCCAGCCCATGCATGGACCGGGGTTTGGATTGATGTTTGTCTGTGACTTCTGTTGTAAACGCCTGCTTTATGAAGCATAATAAATAGACGTCATTACTTAATTAACCTTTAAACAAGGTTCTTTATTGCACATGTTTAAATGATTTTTAAAAGAACTGTGTCGTTTGTTGTAATTATGGCCCGTCATTAACAATTCTACAACTGTGCACCTGACCTCATTAGTTTAGAAATCGTTTGTCTTCGGTTTTGTCCTCAGCTGATGGCTTTTGGCTTGTTTTCAAAGTCTAATGAGCTCCTAATCCTCCAAGGCCTATGTTGGTCTTTGTAATGCTTGTTTTTGGCTTGATGATGCACTTGGTTCATTTACTCATTTTACTTTTTTTTTTTTTTTACATTTTATTATAATTTTTTTTTTTCCAAACCTCATTTATTCTGCTGCAGACTGGATCGTTGTGAAGCCACAGTGGGCACCATCAAAGTTTCAGATGACCTGAAAATCCCAGTGAACTTTTGTCCTCTTTATCTGAAGTGTCACTATTGGAAGCTGTCAAAGCCTCCAGCCATCATCACGTCCCCGAGTGGGCGACTCTGATTGCCCTCACTTTCCTTGTGCTATTACATGCCTCTGACAGAGTCCATGTGTCTCTTCTGTCAGCAAACTCTGATGGGAAACCATCACAAGATGACCACTAAAACCCAAAGCCTTGTTTTTGCTCGTGAGTCACATCTTTGTTGTTGTTGTCATGGTGTGATGACGGCGCATGCCTGAGCAAGCATTTATGATGGGAACAGCTCTCAGCTTTTCTACTCCTGATGCAACAGTATGACACACCACAGCAAAAGCTAGATCAGAAAAAAAGAGGATTATTGACTTGAAAGTCATGTTCATATTCATCATACAGCATTTTTAATCCTTAGAATTTTCTGGACGTATATATACAGTATACAGTATATACTGTATTGAGCAGTTATCACATTTTTCACGCGTGCGTCATTAGAGGCTGACTCATGCAGAATTCTATATTTATTTCTCAGGCAGCTTTTATGGTAATGCGCAGTGGCACCGCTGCCTCGCAGGCTGGTGGCTGTCATGCAGAGGACACCAAAGGCCAGAGGAAAGCGAAGCTGCTTTGATGTTTTTAGAGTTTTCAAAGATGTGTGGGACGCGGCTGTGCTGTAATCACTGATTACATTAACCCTGTGCCTTCGGCTTCTCATTGTCGCTTTTAGGAATCCGGGAGAAATGTGTGGCTTTTTTTTTTTTTTGGTTTCAGCTTTATTTCAAACAGTCTCTTGAGTCCTGCTTTTCAAAATCAAGTCCAGAGATGCCCAGGGGTCTGTGAAGCATAACCACAGTGCGGGCACCCCGTCCTGGGTGTACCCCCGCCTCATGCCCAAATTCTCTTGAGCTTCCCGTGATCCTGTATACAGGAATAGCGGGATAGAAAATGAATGAATAAACAGTTTTAACTCCACATCTCGGACAATAGTTCCCACTTCCAGGTTTACATAAATGCAGTCATTCTTATATGGTGTTGTATATTGGTGTGGTAACGCATACACACAGATCTTGTATGGCTGTCTATCAATGTAAACAGATTGTATTGAGAAAGTGATAAATGAAAATGTTGATAAGGTGATGATCTTTGTTTTTATTGATTTTTTGTTTGTTTGTTTTTATTAAAATTGTTATGTTTTTTTTTATGAACTGAGCCTTTAATTCAAGAGCTTTGTAAAGTCAGAGCTAAAGCACAGGGAAGCCTTCATGATGGAGGGCTGTGGTTTTAAGTTTAAAGGTGGTATACAGGAAGTCGCAGACTTACGGACATTGGAGTTACGAATTTCCGCAGGTACGAATGGACCGCGGTTTTACTTCCGGTTCAATCACGAAATAGAAAAATGGACACTGACATGCAATATTTTCATATCCTACGACCATCAAGTTGTCCCTGTTAGGCCCTTGAGCGAGGCCCTTAACCCTCAACTGTTCAGATGTATAATGAGATAAAAATGTAAGTCGCTCTGGATAAGGGTGTCTGCCAAATGCCTATATGTAAATGAGAACGACATGTCTGTCCTGTAAAAAGTTCACAGGCCAATATAGTGAAATACAGCTCTGAGACACCCAGTATTCCCCTCGTGATTTAAAGGTGCAGAGACAAAACTGTTACATTAGTTTCACTGTGATTTATTTCAGTAGGCATGATTAAGGTTGTGTGTGGAAAGGGGACAAATTTAGTCAAGTGGATCGGTATGCTTTACATTGTATATTCTTGTCAAAGGCATATAAGTCTCACTTTGTCTGACTTGAGAACAAATCCGACTTATGAACATTCTCCCGGCATGGAACTCGTTCATAAGTCGGGGACTTTCTTTATTTTTATGCCATTTAATGATACATGTTATTAGCGCTATGACGCTTGCATAATATGTCCCTTTTAAGAGAGAAAACAAAAAAGAATGCTAGTAAGGGAATTTCTAGCTACTATGGAAAAGTGTTGATGGCAAAAAGCGAAGATCTTATTCTCATAAAAAATAAAAAGAATTTTTATTAGCAAATTGTTTAGATATAAGAGAAAGATTTCTAGAAGCAGTCCTGCATGCCCTGTTTGTTGTAATCCTTCTTTTTTTCATGCTTTTACCCCACCCCCCTTAAGCACGCCTCTCCTGACGCTATTCTATAAGCATTTTTGATGTTTGATTAGTATACCATCTGCTTTTGATAGCAGCCACTACTTGCTGAAACAAATCAGGTGAATGATAATAAGGCAGACGACATAATGAATTTATGAATAAAAAAAAAAACGATGATGCTTTCATGCATGGAATAAAGAGACTCGATGAAAGAAAAGAGACAAGGTTCAGGGTAATGAGATCTGGGCTTTGTGTGAAACAAAACTTACAGTGAATGCTAAAGAAGGCTGCCGGGAGACACATGCCAAGCCATCCTCCCATTTTCTCTCGGCCCGGATGAGCGATAGTTCAGGGTGAAATCATACTACAGGGTGGAACGCGTTCTTGTTTTTGTTTTTCTGTTTCGAGGAGGAGGTTTGCGGAGGTCGTGTCCGTGAGAGCCAGGCACATGAGAGATACCGTACGGTCTGACAGTAGTTCAGAGGAGGAAGAGTGAAAGATGTGGGTCTCTATCAGCTGGTGATCAGACGGGTCTCGCCGTAAGACTTCACAGAAAGGAAGTTGTGAAATACACTTTCTCACAACGCCTGTAGACAAACAGTAGTTTACGTCTTGAAAAGATCCACAGACGTACATATAACAGTTTCGGTATGATGGAACTAGAGCATGTTCGATCCAGAAGTCCACTTGAAGCTCTTTATTTCGTTATTTTTGAAAAGTTCATATAAAGTTTCGCTCAGTCGGTGCTCCAGAATTCATTACTGAAGAGTGAGACTTGTTTGTAATGGGTTTCAATCATGGGTCCACTCGAGTCAATGTCAAGTCAAGAGTACTTTATCACAGTCACAGTTAAATCAGACAGAGCCTCTCTCTCTCTCTCTCTCTCTCTCTCTCTCTCTCTCTCTCTCTCTTTCTCTGGCTTTAGAGTCCAAGGCTAGTTCTGCATCTCTGTGCGTTTTTGTTAGGGGTGTAACACAAAACCACTCCATGTGTCTGTATCTCACTTGTGGCCTGAATATCTGTTTCTGTATTTTTACAGAACACTTTCAAACACTGTAAAAAGGCAAAAAAGGCATCTTAAAATGATTTCGCTAAATAACACTTTGTTGAACATCAACGCATGAAGTTCTATCATACGTCCTGCTGAGCTCCGTCACATAATTTAATAATTATTTTAAAACAGACACGGCCTGCATTGCTATGGCGAGGTTTATTATTTTGGAAGAAATGTGTTTTTATTCTGGAGCTCAGTAAAGCTAATGCAGCAAACTACTGATGTTTAAAGAAATAGTGCATTATATCTGAGTTATAACACATTATACTGTCATTCCAAACAATGTAATTGCTTACATCCTTATTTTTTTTTTAAATATAACGCAGAAAGAACGTTTTTCAACCCTTTCAAGTTTTGCATGTTTTGCTATGTTTCATATTCATCTTAAAAATCTATTCGATTCCTTTTTTTCCCCTCATCTTAGTACTTGGTTAAAGCACCTTCGGCACCCTCAAGTCTGCCTGTGAATGATGCTCCGTCCTTGGCACGCCTTTCTTTTGGATTCTTCTTGGCAGAATCGTTCAAGCTCAGTCAGGTTGGAGGGGTGTTGGAGTCAGTGCACAGCCACATTTTCGGTTCAGGTCTCCAGACCCTGCCTGGTCCAGTTGTTCTGAAGCTAATCGTGTGTTTTCTTGGCAGTCTGCTTCTGTTGAAACGTAAACTGATGATGCCCCACCCTGAGATCCTGAGCACTCTGGAGAAGCTTTTCACTCGGGATGCTTTAGAAAAACATCTCCACAGCATGATGCTGCCACCACCATGTCTGACTGTAGCGATGGAGTTGATAAGATGATGTGCAATGCCTGATTTGGTGATACCAAACAGTTCAATCTTTGTATCAGCAGACCAGAGGATTTTGTTTTTCATGGGTTGAAAGTCCTTCAGGTGCTTTTTGGAGAACTCTGTCGTCGTGCCTTTTACTGAGGAATGGCTTCTCTAAGTGTCCTACCAAACAGGCCTGATTGATGGAGTGCTGCAGTGATGCTTATCCTTCTGTAAGCCTCTAATATCTCTACAAGGGAACTCAAAATCTCATTTATACTGACCCTTACGTTCTTGGTTTCAGCTCTGACCAAGGCCCTTCATGCCTTATTATTCGGTTTGGTTGGGCAGCCAGATCTTTTATAGACTGTTGGTTTTTCCAAATCTCTCCAATTTGAGAATGATGGAGGCTACTGTGCTCTAGGGCGCTTTCAATGCAGCAGAAAGTTTATTGTGTCCTTCCCCAGATCTGTGTCTTGACACAGTCCTGTCTCGCAGGTCTACAGATAATTCTCTCGACCTCAGGGCTTTGTTTTCACTCTGACATGCACTGCTAGGCAGGGGTGTACCTCTCCTAATTATGTCCAATGAATTCAATTAGGCACAGGCGGACTCCAGTCAAGTCATAGAAGCATATCTAGGACCACTGATTGGAGACCAGAGATTAACTGCAAGTGATATTTCAGTTTTTCATTTTTTTTATTAATTATAAATTAACAAAACACTCCAGACAGCTGTTTTAGACCAGACCTTGTACAGTGTGTAGCATTATGAGGAAAAAAGGGTTCTGAACGTGTACTGTACTGTCAGGACTGTATGTAAAGCAGAATTTCACAACCCTGTACGAAGCATTCTGACTTGAATCCCTCTCATGTGGCGTGATCCATTCCACAGCCTGCAACCATGCACACGTTCTTAAGATTCTGTCTCAGACTAACTTTACAGAGAGCAGCACGATATACTGTAAGGATCTCAGAGAAAAATAAAGCTGCTTCATACTCCGTAAATGGATGTCTGGTTAGGCGTATCAGCCAAAGATGATGTCTGTTGCGGTAAAGCCTGTTAGCGAGACTGTGTTCCATCAAACCACCTGTTTTATTGCTGTCAACAAGATTAGACCCATGGAGGCTCCCGTGTAATGTGGTAAACTGATATGTCGGGCAACACCGGCCTATTATTGCCAATTTAAGCCCACACCTGGCAGCTCTTGTTTGCATTAGGCGTTTTGCAGAGCTGCAGGTATTCTGGGGAAAGCCCATGTTCCTCCTTTCTCTACATCTGACCACGTCAGTTACAAAACATCTACCGTACTGTATGATAAACACTGCGAGTGGTGGCTTACAAGTTATTGTTGGAAAGAAATGTAAAGTTTCAGTCAAATATCTGGGTTCAGTTATGGATTCCTGATTAAATACTGTATAACGATCTGGATGTTCAATTAATGATACCAAATGTTACCTTGTAGTAACTTTCTTTTGATTATTAGTTCATGAATATTTGTAAAATAATGAAGGTATACTTCTCTTAACATTGTTAAGATTTAGGAATTTTATTATTCAAATTCAAATTCAAATTCAAATTTTATTTGTCACATACACAGTCATACACAGTACGATATGTATGTGAAATGCCCTGACCTTAAAAAAAGACTATTAATAGGAATAATATAAAAAGTTACTTATCTAAGAAAGAAGATCTATAGGAAATAAATATTGAAACAAAAGTAAATTTGATTTGAGAAAATGTATATAAGTAAATTTAACTAAGAAGAACAAATTTAACTAAGAAAGAATAAAATAAAATATAAAATATCTGTATAATACAAAATACAAAATATACACTATAGGAAGATATAAGAAAGATATAAGAAATTGCGTTGCCTTGGTGCTGTGGCTAACTGTTTAGATATAAGGATTATTTAAGAAAAAAAGGATGAATGAATAAATAAATAAATAAATAAATAAATTAGATTTATTTGAGTATTTGAGATTTGAGTATGAGAAATTGTAAGTTACTGTAGCTGGATAGACAGACAAACGAAATGCTCAGCCATAACATTAAAACCCTTTACCTAATAATGTACAAGTCCTTCTCGTGCCACCAAAGCAGCTCTGATACATTAAGGCTTTGACTTTACAAGACCACTTATGGTGTGCTGTCTTACAGTATCCTTTAGGTCCTGGAGAAACCTCAGAGCATTTTAGCTATTTATTTATTTTTATTATTATTTTTATAAATATATTATTGGGACGGCGGGGAGGGGGGGGGGGGGTTGTGCACTTTATTTCACTTTAACCAAGTATACCAACATGACAAATGGGCAACACAGGCAAAGAAATAGCAATGATGCACACGATGACACGGTTAAAAAAAAATTGTTTTGTTTTGTTGTTGCGACCATAATAATAATAATAATAATAATAATAATAATAATAATAATAATATGCTAATTCTGAGAGTTCAACATTTTTTGTAACATCATTCCCAAATTTTATACCCATTATAAAAGTAACGAAAACTTTTGTTCAATCTGACATATCCGAAAACCCAAATACACAGTTTGAAGTCTGAAGCTGCTCCGTTAATTCCACATAAGCACTTAAAAAAAAAAAAAAAAATTATCATCATTGACTGATGCTGTGTTGCTGGCGCGGCATGGCATCTGTGCCACTTGGGTTTTAAGTGTTTAAAAATGAAAAGGAAGAAAGGATCCACATCGACACAGATCAAGAAAGAACTGCAACTGACAAGTGGGTTATACGAACGTTAATGATGGAGTGACAAATATTGTGTATATTAATAACAAATATTGTGATATTATTTAAGATTTGTGTATGAGAAACAGTGAATAACAGTATTAGATGAATAGTAAGTTCTCAGTGTAGTAGCAATGACGAGTACAGTAAAGATACAATGGCATGTTAATATCGGTATTAATACCTTTTAATAAATGTAAATAGTTAGCAACATTTTGGGGAAAATATATCATTGTCAAGATCTTAGACCGGTTTAAGCCATGTCATGTTATGTGTTTGAGGAAAAGTGGTTCTGCCGCAGAAGTCATGTACTGTATGTTTTTCTTTTTAACTGATTTATGCTTTGTTTCTTGTTTTACTTTTATCATTTCTGCTACAGCAGTTTTTCAATTACTCAACCAATTAAAGTCCCTCGCTATAGACGTCCTATTCTCTGTAATGAATGTATGAACTAATGCATTGTTCTTCCATAATTACACGACTTAATTCCGATCCGTTGCCATTATACTGAAAGAGCAACAAAACCCACAGTCGCTCCATTTATATTACTGTCAATACAACAGCTTGGAAATGATCTAATTCTATAAAAGTGAAGAGTTTCAAACTTTCCATCTTTTTATTTACTTACAGTCTTGTTAGACTTATAGAGACACCTACTGTATACTCCGCTGTGTCCGACACGCGGAGTCCGATAAGCGCCTTGAGCCAAGAGTAGAGCTGATGCGTGTTCCAGCAACATCTGATTTCTAGGGTCAAGTTGCCAAAAGTGCAAGTGTGTATCTGTCCATCTATGGGACCAGCAGTCCTTTCTCTATCTCTCACACATTCTCTCACATTTAACTCTTACTGTCTCTCTGTGATTGAACCATACGGTCATGCAGACAGGCGAAGTAGAAGGCACTTCTTCCAAAATCCAAGACTGCCGTCTTCCCTAAGCTGTATGGTGACTTGATGATAATGACCTTCATGCCAAGTCTGAGATTCCTGGATATTTTTTATCTAATAACAACATATGGGAACCCGATCTGCTCCAGGGGTGCTGTATCATGGCTGACCCTGCGCTCTGACCCCAGTTACGCTGGGATATGCGAAGAAGGAATTTCACTCTTCTGTAATGTATATGTGACAAATAAAGGCTTAACTATTAGATGCATACTTGCTAAGGAACCATTAGCTAAGGACATATTTTAGTCCTGTAGATGTAATTACATCTGTCAAACTTTCATTCTATTAGAGATCCTCAGGTTCGGGATTATTTAAAGGAGCACCGACGTCTCCTGCATGCCAAGAAATCACACCAGCGTTCTTCTGGCGGGCTGGTTCACCAAGATTCCCCCAATAAAGCTTTGTAAAGCTGGGATTATATCACAGGAGTGACGAGACAGACGGGCAGATTGGGTTATTAAGAATACTGAATTTTTGTATTAATTGTGTGATTGCATGAATCCATGGATTTTGAAATGCAACTAAGACGTTGTAACTCTTAATAATGTTCAGTATGTGCTTGTTTGTTTTTGTTTTTTTGTATATAATCAGCAAACATATAACGTGGTTAACTAGCACCACATTTTCTATTGATGTGACTTTTAACAACAATAATAATAATAATAATAATAATAATAATAATAATAATTATTATTATTATTATTATTATTATTATTATTATTATTATTATTATTGTTATTATTATTACTATTATTAGTTTTTTGTAGTAATTAAGGCAGGAGGCCAATTGTACATAAAATGTTGTTTTGTTCAACCATTCAGAGTCCACGGCAGGGTTCAAACCACAGGCAAACAGGACATCAAACGGACACAATACAAGGGGTCTGAGTCAACACGGGGCTTTTGATTGTACAGAATAATAGAACACAGTTCTGAGAGCAAAAACTCCCTTTATTCCTCTATATAATCCTCTGCTACACTAATGCACTTATCCCAGTGTCTCACTAGTGCTTGGACACCATCAAGGTAGAAAGTTTTCTCAGTATACCGGAGCCGTGATCGGACCGTCTGCCTGACTCACATTTGAAACGTCGGCCTCCCAAGAACTCCTTTAATGACCCAAACATGTAGAAATGTCTTGAGCGAGGTGAGGACTGTACGGAGGACGTGGCGATAACGCCCAGCCGAGTTCCTGTAAGGTGCCAGTGGTGCTGGTGAATGATTGATTGATGGTGTGTACAGTTCTCACAGACAGATGCGTCTCTTTCACAAGTTGGTGACAAACAATCCATTAATTTTCAAGAATCAGACGTTCCTCTTACTGAATGTTTACAGGAACGATTGCTCTGGGCCAGGACCATCATTTACGGACATATAGCTACTGTAAGAGTCTTATCACTGTACTGTACCTGAACTCTTTTAAAACGTCAATTAGTTTTATATCTTTATTCACAAGAAAGTTCATCACAGATCCCAGTTTGACTTGAACACAGGCCCTACTCAGTGCTTCTTGTTTAAGGAATAGTGGTTATGGGAACAAAACTTCAGTTTACAAATAGTAAAGTTTAAATTTATTTTTAACATTATGCCGTCCTGGATAATAATACATCATGCAAAAGGTAATGACAGGTCCCATGCATCACGCATACTGTGTCACTAAATCATTGGAAAAAGAATTAATGAGAGAAGGTATTTTTCTTCCCCTACAATTTTAGGAAATGCAGAAAAAAATCAGTATTCGACTTTCTGTTAAACATATGCATGAACTTTCTGTTTAACAAATGAGAAGTTTTTTCACTTATGTAAATGTGTTCAGGTTACAGCACTGAGTGTCGCATCTGAGACACTAAAATGTCAACGTTTTACACTCAGTGGGCCTCGTGCAAGAAGCATTATACAAACAAATTTACTCTTATTTATGATCATTTACAAGATCTACTTTTATTTGTTCATACGCATTCATTTCTGTGGTTCACCAATGTTTTTTATGTGTTTTTAGAGGAATTATAATAATTTAATCATTTAATATAAAAGAGAATATTGGTCGACTGATCCCAGTTAAGACTGTAAAAACTCTCGCTTGCGTTCTGTTTCTGAGTAGCTTACAGATTGCTGTCAGGCGCTGTGGCCGTCCGGGCCGTTTATGCAGAGGGTGAATGTTTAGAAGTCACACAGATTTGACGAGACAGAGGAAGAATGACCGCTGAGCCGTTTCACATTCACACCAGCACTCACGAAAACAACCATCCATTACGACTGTTACAAAAACACGTCAGCTTTATAAAAGTCTAACACGTGTGACAGAGGGTGCGCCCTCACTCCATGTGTCAAAAAAACTTTTTTTTCTTTCTTTTAAATTTCTGCTGACACGCCGACACTGCCACGCCCTCACAGCATCTTAGATATTTTGCCGTTGCTACTGGATGTATATGGTTGAAATGTGATCGAACACTAGCGCAAATGCTCTGAAAGATCACAATTTGAAGTTTATTTTAACGTATTTTGATTTTATTACTGATGTAGTCCTTCTACATCTTTGGTGGCGTCTCTGATTTGCACATGGCACAGCATGTCCCTGCCCTTATATGGTGTTTAGGGGCGATACCCTGTACATATGCTAATGTCATGCTAATCCCAAGCAGCTCTAATGTAAGATTAAGCCACTGCATCCTTCAATTCACCTGCTTAAGAACAAACTGGGATTGTTAAGAATGTTTCTAGCATTTATTTCTTTTTTTTTTTTCTTTTAACAGAAAAAATCAAAAGTGAATCTGGAATTTCCCTTTGGATCATTAAAGTATCTATCTATCTATCTATCTATCTATCTATCTAGCTATGAGAATGTTTCATAGCTTATAATAGATGACTATTGGGAAAAATGGTTTCAAAAAGAATTTAAAAGTATTTTAATAATTATGTATATTTAAAGGTAAATGTAATTCATCTGAAATGTGCATGTAGATACTTTTTAAGGATAATCCGCTGGTGACCTTTACCTTTCCTTACATATTGTACATGTTTGGATTGGAAATGTGCCATTGTTCAGACTCTGTTTGTTGTTGCACTCCAATGAAGTAAAAAAAAAAAAAAATTCATTTTTATTTTTATATATAACTGCAACGGTGCTACCGGATGATTTTAATCATATTTATGTAAGATGTGAAATTGAGGTAGAAGAATGGGAAACCTACCTCTTACCTAACTGCCTGTAGCAATGCGAGGGGATGAAAGCCTGGGTTAACAGAGTTTATGGATTCGTGTTCTAGCAAATGGAGTCTTACTTAAAGCTGCCCAAAAATGGTGTTTATCCCCCAGGGAGAGAAAATAATGATAAAAAATTGCACTATGACAGTTTTGTACTTATGTGTAAAAACCTCTCTATCGGGTTTAGTTCCGCATTTATAGACCTCATCCCCTGCCTTGTGGAGTTGTTTAGCAAACTGCCTTAGGACTTCTTGGCTCCGAGACACGATTGCTCGTTAATGCCGCTTATTACGTTTGGGTTGAATACATTTTTAATGCCGAACTTATGCTTCTTAATGAACGGGTCCTTGTATTAAATGGGCGCTCGCTCCGAGAGTGCGTATATTCACTATAACCACACCGGGAGGTTTTAATGAGAGTGTGTGCATCACTCTGGAGGTCTTTGTTTACCGCATAAAAATTTTTTTACAATCAGGAATATAACTTTTGACTTAAAATACAAAAGCTGGCCCGATGAAGATAAAAAACAGGGAAGAAGGAAAGCCAATTTCACTTTAAACATAAATGTACAAATCAATGCAAGCTAGCTAGCCAAGCGAGATAAAGACCTGGAATAAAGATTTTGAATCACACATTCAGCATAAAAGCAAAAGTTTAAAAAGAAAGTCTATAAAGTAAAGTTTTTGTTTTCACTTTAAAAGGTCAAATCCTTTGCAGATTCTAGCTAAATGCTCTGCATGATGATGATTTATCTTCTTAATATTATATACAAACACCCTGAACATTTAAGTCCTAATTCTTTAATTTCAATAGACTTAATAGAAAAATCATAAATGAATGCGATATCAGTTTAACCTTGAAATACGATATGAAGGAATCTGATGAAACTGGCTGAGTGCATCAGGCTTTAACAGAAGTAATGACGCTTTACAGATTTATTTTGCTGATAGATCATTATGAATTTCTAGAGCAAAAATAACCTTTAATAATTACTAGATCTGTGTGTTTGTCTCTTGTTGTGTTAGTCACAAATGGATGTTATGATTAGCTTTAAACAAAACATTTTTGTTGAAGAAAAAACACCACTCCAGATAAATCTTAGATTGTATCTCCTGCATTACAATTTAACCAATCCTCAAATCATTTGTCTCTCAACCCCCCCCCCCCCCCAACCCCCAAAAAAATCCCACCCCCGCCAAGCTTACTTGTTCCTTCACTTGATGCGTCCCATTTATCCTGAGAAGAAACATGCAATTAATGTTTGCTTTTAAAGCGAGCTAAGTACACTTCCGTTCTTGCTAGATTGGTTCCTTTATGAATTTACTGCGCTTCGTATAAACATGTAGTCAACCGCTCGGCTTCGGAGAGTGATATTATCTCATCTGCACAGACAGCAATTAACAGAATTAGATAGCTAAGTGCTTGGTTGTTGCCACACGCTTCTGACCTAAAGCCTGCTTTTGCTGGTCAGAGTCAGATTTTGTGTGTATCTACACTAATGGCTCTCCCACAGAGTCTGCTCGGAACTCGACCAGCATAATGGCCCACTCACAAAAGGAATGAACATCCACAACCATGCTGCTTTAACCTGCCGGTAAATGTTTTCAAGTGTTACCTATAAGATTTATATGGCAATATATATTGACAATATGGGAATGCCAATTAGCCTTATCTGCATGTCTTTGGACTGTGGGAGGAAACCGGAGTACCTGGCGGAAACCCACCAAGCATGGGGAGAACATGCAAACTCGATGCACACAGACCCCGATGCAGGAATCGAACCCGGATCCTGGAGGTGCAGGACGACAGTGCTAAGCCCTACGCCACCTTTTCAACTGCTGTTTAACCCAAATATCTAATCAGCCAATCATATTCCAGCAACTCAGTACATTTAGGCATGTAGGCATGTTCAGGACGATCTGCTAGAGTTCAAACCGAGCATCAGAATGGTGATTTCAGTGACTTTGAAGGTGGCACGGTGGTTAAGTCAGACAGGCTGGTCTGAACAGCTGACAAATCTGAAGCAAGTCAGTCTGGACCAGAATCTCTATGGAATGTCTCCAGCACCTTGTTGAATCTATGCCATGTAGAATTAAGGCTAAAGGGTCCAACCCAGTACCCAGCCAGTTTTTCAGTTATTTATTTGATGCCTAGAAAAGAAAGGACTCTTCCAAGCAATCAAGCAATCAATGTCTTATGTAAAAAAAGAAAGAAAAGAAACTGCATTAGGAGCTCTTTCCAGTATCAAATCTATTTGTATAATGTTTTCTTCAAGAATATTTGTCCATGTTGTGTCTTGGTTGCGCCACCAAGCTGTTAGTGGGGCCTCCGTGGATCATACGTGTTTATCCAGCACATCGCACAGATGCTCGATCAGATTGAACTCTGGGAAAAGCCATTGTCTTGAAATCTTTGTCTTTGAATGTTCATTTCTGAACAGTTGTTGGTAGCTTGGCAGGACAAATGATCTTGCTTAAAGAGAGGAATATTTCTTCAGTGAGGTGTACTTAGTCTGTAACATTGTGTAGGCGTAGGTGGTACATGTACATCTCAAAGTAATATCCTCCTGAATGCCAGGACCCAAGTTTCCAGGGAGAACATCAGCCAGAGAGATCGAGTCTCTGCTGGCTTGTCTTCTTCCCACAGTGCATCGTGGGGCCATCTCTATCTCACACAAGTGGTGCCCATGCTTCCGGCCATCCACATGATCTACAGCAAGAGGAAATTTATTCAAAAAGAATTCATCAGACATTGTGCCATTGCTCCATGGTCCAGTTCTTAAGCTCCCACGCCCATTGTAGGCTGGTGTTGGTCCAATGTAATTTATTAAATCCAAAGTCAACATAGGCGCCTACCAGGAGATTCTAGAGCACCTCATGCTTCTGTCTCTTGACAAGCTTTATGGAGATGCTGATTTTCTTTCCCAGCATGAATGTCAAAAGGAAGGTTTTTTTTTTTCAATATATACAAAGTGATCCATTTTGACCCAAACATCTTCACCCAGGCATTATTGTTCTGTGTTTAATGGTGAATGCTTTTCAGACACCCTTGGCCTGTCAGTCCTGAGAACCAGAGAAGACCAGAGAAGAGGGCAGAGAGGTAGAGGGGACTATGATTGATTGTGTTTTGATGTAGGCACAGTGATCGTGATGGGGTGTACATGACAGCTGAATGGCAAGCAGTGGGGAATTCTGGGTAAAGTGGGAAGCGAGAGGGAGAGAGAAATAAAGGGACAGAGAGAGATAGATCTATAGATGTTGGGTTCTGATAGACTTGGTGACAGTAATAGAGGGTCACTGACCCATGAAGGACCATTCCTGCATCCTTGGGGGAAAAGGAAAGGAAAAAAAATTAGCAGGAATAGGTGCACAGTTTTAATTTTGTATTTCAAAATGTCACATTAATCTTTTAATGCATTTATAACAGCTACATTTCTGAGTAAATTTTCAGAGGAAAAAAAAAACCATCAGGACATTTTTTTCTTCTTCTTCTATAATAAGTAGATCTTTTTTTCCCAATAGATCCATGAATCTATGCTGAAAATCAAGTAAGCCAGGCTTACAGGCACGACATAACCACTCAAGGACATTCTTATTAAAAATATATAAACGTGAAACAGCAACATCAATGACCGAAAGCATACAGTAACTACATGGAAACAGCGACTGACCTCAGGTCAGTTGCGTTATCTTTACCTCGCCCGTATAGTCGGTTTTGGAAGGGATTTACGAACGGAGTAGAAAAGGTTAGGGACGGACTTGATGTGTGGTGCTGAATTTGAACACACTTGTTGTGGGACAGCAGCCAGCCAGGATTGTTTGTTTCCATGCCAGTGTGATTGAAAGCACAAGGCAGGAGGCTGATCGGATACTGCAGTGTTAATCTACCCCCACGGGCATGCTGGAGTGCTAGGCGTTGGTGATGATTTGGCAAGATGAGGTATTTACACCTAGTGGCAAGGTCCACTGGGTCAGTGCTAAACTCTAATCATGCAGGGGAGAGCTTAGAGCACGTATGGGTAAGCTACAGCCCACCAGCTGGTTTGATTCAGTCCATCAATACTATGCAGCATATTGCCTTGCAGCAAGTCGATACTTAAGCTTACATAACTGAGATTTAAGCCCATACACTCGACACGGTATACGCTTCCTGCAGTATGATTTATCGCCTTATTAATATATACATATACACTATATATACATACATATATATTGATCAAGCACGCTGCCTGGCGAACAAAAGGTCACAAGAGTCTTCCACTAGATAATGACTGCAGTGATTAATACGGTTCAGCTGCAACAAGTTATTTAACCCTAATAGATGCAGTGAGGAGCTTCTCATTTCTTAAACCACCATGTCAGAAGACATATCCTGTGGTCATGGCAAAGATGTTCTTCTGTTTTAGGAGGGTCAAATTAGTGTCCTGCATCAAGCAAAGACAACAACTAGGGAGATTGCGGAAACTACAGAAATTGGGTCAACTCACGGCTGTGTTTAATCGTGAAGGTACACTAAGAGTTTGTCTGCACGGACAATGCGAAGACAACTTAAGGGACTGGGACTAAACAGCTGTGTAGCTTTTTCAACAACTTTTCAATCAGGAAATCAGGGAATGAGACTTCAGTTTGCTAGGGAGCATAAAGAGCATAAAGAATGGACTGTGGAGCGTTGGAATAAAGTCATGTGACCTGATGAATCCAGATTTGCCCTGATCCGGAATAAGGTCATGAGTCCAGAAAGGTAAGAAGAAAGTCGGATGAAGCGATACACCCACCATGCATAGTGTCCACTGTACAAGCCTCTGGAGACAGTGTTATGATCTGGGGTTGCTTCAGTTGCTCAGAGCGAGACTCAGCAACGTTATATGCCCAAAACAATGAGATCAGCTGACTTCCTGAATGTACTAAATGATCAGGTTTTTTTCCATCAGTGGATTTTTTTTTACCTCCCTGATGGCATGTAAAAGTGGTTCACGGAGCATCATTTCACACATAGTTTGACCACCACCGTGTCTAGACCCGAACCCTATTGAGAATCTTTGGGATGTGCTGGAGAAGGGTTTACGCAGCAGTCCAACTCTGTCGTCGTCAGTACAAGATCTTGGAGAGATCTATACAATGTCACGGCCGTAATCCAAGCAAAAGGTGGTCAAATGAACTGTGTGTGTGTGTGTGTGTGTGTGTGTGTGTGTGTGTGTGTGTGTGTGTGTGTGTTATGTGTGTGTGCTTTTTCCTCTGCTCGGTTGTAAATAGTGGTTGTTTGAGTTACCACAGGCTTTTTGTCAACTTGGACCAAGGTACTTCCAACTAATGCTCACTGGATGATTTCTTTATTTCACTATGCTAGAGGCTGTTGTCTACAGTTTTGGAAATACAGAAACACTTTTGAACAACCATGGCTTACATTTTCTCTATCCTGATGGTTGAAGTAAGAATGAACTGAAACCCTTATCTGTATCTGCATGATTTGCTGTATGCATCACGCTGCTGCCACATGATTGATGGGTAACAGTACATACGCCAACAGTGTGAGTGTGAGGATGCGCTATAATTATCAGACGGTGTGTTTTTAAACAGAGGAAGAAAGAGAAAGCGATATAGAGGTTATATTGTTTTAAATCATTTGTGAAAACTATTTTTTCCTCTATGTTCTTACAATAATTTACATACTTTTCAACTATATATATATATATATATAAAGAATACTTTTGGCATCTCATTTGCAGTCTGCGTGCATATAAAACCCATTCTAACTCACCGCCGCTTCCCAAACAAATGCTTTGTTGCCTTTGCATTATCCACAGAAATGCATTCTGGTGTCCTTGATAGTGAGCTCTGCAAGCGGAATACAAAAGTGATGTGGGCAGGGTTCAAAAAAAAAAGAGAGAGAGAGAGAGAGAGAGAGAGAGAGAGAGAGAAAAATATTGTGTGGTTCTGTGATTTATGAATGTGGTTTGTGTGACTTTAAACTTTGCCAAAACTGTTCCTTGTTATTTCCGGTGCCTGGAAATCGAGGAACAAATAAAGCTGGTGCAGGATACACCAGTGTTTACTCTTGCACCAGATTTTATGTCGCTCTTCTAAGGTATATACTTGAATGCATTTAAATAACAACTTCTTTCTAGCTGATTTTGTTGTAAGTGTGATTTTGTTTGGTGTTATAATATTGGACATTTGGTAGTTGTTGCCTCGGCAAGGTCACGGTTTAGTGGTGGTGAAAACGTAACAGAGAAACAGAGATTGCACCCAAACTAGTGTTAGCAGAAAAGTGAAGCTTATACAAGTCTGTCAATAAGAAAAAAAAAAAAAAAATAACACAAAGAGGTGAGGCCAGCACCTGAACACTAGCTGGGTTGGAGTGTATTCATCTAATGAGGTCTCTGTAGGATGGGTACTCGGTGAGAATGGAGTTTCGGCACATCGCTCTACCTCAGGCTCCGAGTGCGAGTAGTACAGTACAACCTGAAGTATGATACTGGAGACACGACCCGGGAAGTGTGGTGCGATGGGACTGACGCATTTGCTAGCAGTTAAGAAGAAAACATAATTCAAACATACATGAAGTTTGATTGAGTTACTCACTGAGAGATGTAGAACAGACAGTATAAAACATCATGAATAATTACAGTAAAGTGTACTTTTGGTTACATTTACACTCCCAGCCCAAATCTGACCTGTTTTTGCTCATGTGATATAAAATCAGAATTTATATAAGTCAGTTCAACAAGACACTCACATGATCACATTTTTTTTTACCAGGAAAGCTGGAGGCTGACATTGTCGCAGGATTTCGGTGGTGGAAGTAGTACTGGTGCATCCGACAATCTAATCGTTAGCCTAGTAAAGCTCATCTCCTGTAAGAGAACCAGTAAAAAGAAATGAAATGGTGAGTCACTCATCGTCCATACCGTTTTATCCTGTACTCAGCGTCGCGGCGGACCTGGAGCCTACTGCATCTCAGGAGACTTAGGGCAATGAGGCGGGGTACACCCTGGTGGACGGAATGCCAATCCATTGCTGGACACACACACATACTCACTCACACACTACGGGAATACGGCAATTTCGGAACACCAGTTAGCCTAATCTGCATGTCTTCGTACTGTAGGAGGAAACCAGAGTACCCGGAGGAAACCCACCAAACACGGGGAGCAAACATGCAAACTCCACACACACAGACCCCGAGGTGGGAAAGACGAAAATGCTAACCACTAAGCCAAACTTTAAGGTGCGTCCATTAATTCACCGTCACATTCCCCCTTAACGTTGTGGAATCCTGCGTCCTCCTATGCAGACATTACTTTTTGGGTTCGCTGCATCCTCTACTTCATTCTGTCCACTGTAGACCTGTTGTCCTCATTAGTAGACACTTTACAGCGTTATATAATGGTAGCAAAAGACTAAAGGTAGAAAAAGGACTCGCGACCGAAGTCACCCGCTAGTCCAGGACTGGAGTTTCCTACAGTCTACATGAGCCTCCAATAACGAACTGGACTCTATATTAACTTAAACACGTCTCCTGGTTTACTAAACGTCCAGCCTCCTAACACACAGTATGAGTGCAGATCAATCCCTGCTATCCGTTATCACCCAGATGAGGATGGGTTCCCTGTTGGGTCTGGTTCCTCTCAAGGTTTCTTCCTACTGCCGTGCCACTGTCGCCGTCGTCTTTGGCAATCTGATCGTTTTGATTCATACACATTCACATTTCATACAAACTTCCACACCTCTTTTGATTGTGAAAAGCTGCTTTGCGCCAATGTCAATTGTTAAAAGCGCTATACTTTTAAAATTAAAGTTCGGGTCTTAAGAAGGTAAAAGTTCCTGGTAGCGCCTCCGAGTGGCGCAGTGGTAAAGCGCTCGCCCTATCATCCGGAGATCGCTAGTTCGAATCCCGGGTGGTGCTGTAACCTCTCGCTGCCGGAGGTCTAGAGAGAGCTGATTGGCCGAGCTCTCTCAGAGGGGAGGGATGAGAGGTACTTAGTGCTCCCACATTAATCACAGCTCTACAGCCAATCAGGGGCGTCTGTGAGCTCGCGCAAAGGATGGAGCGGATAGCGCCGTCCTCCGAGTGTGTTACTCCGCCCCCAATGGTGTGCGAGCGAGCAGTTCGAAAAGATACGGTCGGCTGGCATCACGTGGTTCGGAGGAAACACGTGATCGTCTTTGGCCCTCCCGGCTGAGTGGTAGTAGTAGCCTTAATGTGGGAGCCCCCTAGTGACGGGGAGGAATTGGACACGACTAAATTAGGGAGAAAATCGGGGAAAAATCCAAAAAAAAAAAAAAAAAAAGTTCCTGGTCGGATTTCTGCAGCAAGTTAATTTTTAGCTAAAATCAATTAACAAAAATGAGGCAGCAAAAAGTCATTTAGAATGAATAGAAAGTGAAAATAATGTAGTTGTTATTGGTCTGTGTGTGTGTGTGTGTGTGTGTGTGTGTGTGTGTGTGTGTGTGTGTGTGTGCAAGCGTGCATGCACTTTAGATTGCTCTCCGGTGCGTAATTAAACATCTAAACAACATTAAACAATTAATAAGTGTAATTTAGGGTATTGTTGCTGTGAAACAAGATCAGAAGCGATGTTAGAAGGCTCATATTGCAACCACTACATGTTTGTGGTCGAAGATGGCAAGACGTGAACCTGACTGTAGTGGCAAAGGAAAGCTAACAGTTTAAAAAAGCGAGACCGAAAGAAACTAAAGGCGTGAACTGAAGACGTTTCCGTGTAACCTGCCTCTTTTATAGTGGGCTTGAACACATGATGTGACGCACTGTTCAGATTAGGAGCATGAACTGTTCAGATACAGGTTACATTAAAAACATCATCTAAACAGTCCAATGAAAAGAAATCTGTGATTTGTTCAGATATGCATCATGTACTGTATATGTCTCATTTATAGAGAGGAAACAAGGTACCCTGCGTATGTCTATTGGAAAAAAAAATTTATACAGTATAATACAGTAATGCACTTATAGTGTGCGGTTTAAAATGTACTTTTGTAATACGCGGACACCCAGGGTCAGTGCCGAGATCTTTAGAATGAATTGTTGTCACTTTTAGTGCGTAGGACTAGGACTGAACTAGGTGAGGATTTCGCATATTTCTTGTAGACTAAGTTGAGCCACGCACTTCTGTGGAATAAGCTGTATGTGTCATTCTGGCAAAAAAGGAGATTGAGACTCTTATAAAGATTTTTTTTTCTCTTTTCACCCTGCTTCTAATACTATTAAAGTACATATTATAATGTCATGGGCTTATTATTTCTGTTTCATGAAATCTGTCAAAGATTTATTCTAATGCTCATTTCCTCAAGTAAGAGAGAGAGAGAGAGAGAGAGAGAGAGAGAGAGAGCACAATGTAATTAACTAGAAGAAAAAGCGATTTTGGTTGAGTCAGAACCAGCCATCGAGTAT